>VWZY01012998.1:18696-42493 GCA_013399075.1 Chloroceryle aenea | reverse complement strand
GGGAGCGCGGGAAGCGCCTGAGGCGACGGCCGTTGCCCGTCGCTGGGGCGGATCCTGCGCGGTCACCACCGGGGAGGGGAGGGCAGAGAAAAGGCGGGAGCAGAAGATCGGAGAAGACTCCTCCGCAGACCTGGCGCCTTCAGAAGCCGGTGGGAAGAGGGGCGTCAGGCTCGGGCCTGAGGAGGTCCCACCTGGGGTAGCCGGGGTCGGGGGCGGCCTGGGAGCCTGAGGGACCGATAAACGCGGTCCCGACCGACGCGAAGTAGCTCGCGTTTGGAAAGAAACCCGTCTGTAAGCGGTAACGAGGTGTAAATTAGCGTCTGGAGGCTGCTCGGGCAGTGCTGTCAGCCCTGTCAGGGCGGGAAAGGAAACCCCACGGGGGGTCGTGAGGGGAGAGTGAAAAGGAACCATAACGAGAAAAAACCAGATTCTCATTCTTAAAGCGGGGAAGGCCCAGGGGGGTCGGGTGGGCAACTGTAAGGATGAGCTGAAAAAATATATGGAGTGATTCTTCATAGCGTGGAACTGGGAGGTACTTCATTATCAAAAAGATGGTTGCTTAAACAGAAGTTTACTGTGAAAAAAGTCTGTTGGCTAAGTTTTCTTATCGTGCTTTCTTGCCCCGTGTGAGCATTGTCTTTGAGCATACTAATATTTCAGAAAGATAAAGCATTTTTCCTTTTCCCTGTAATTCAAACACTCTGCCTTGTGGGTAAAATCCCCATAATATCCCCCAGTAGCACTGGGCTAAATCCTGTCACTTATCGTGGCGATTCCTGGGTGGGAGGCTGAAGTTATGAGGAATATTAACCCGGAATGCAAAGCCCTGAAGTGTGTTGCTGTTCATAAGACATGTTAAATATTGTCCCTGTCAGCACCAGCATCCTGCCATTGTGGTCTAATTCATTTAATCAATGATTTTATGCAACTTTTGTCCAGTGTTGTAGTTTTCTGGGCTAATGGGAGTTACCAGCACTGGCGTGAGATATTCCTGGAGTGGAGGGAGAATTAGTGGCTGAAAAATTGTTTTGTGTGTCAGAGGAAACTGTCAGATTTTGTTTTGGATAAGGTTTGATCGCGTTTATGCCCAAGGGTTACCAGAATCTTCCCTTTAAATACAGGGTGCCTAACCAGGAAGACTCAGAACTGCTTGTGCAGTTTTATATTATGGTTTGTAACAGGAAAATGTGGCCTTGAGAAGTCATTTTAATGTGACTAGAGAATGATGGAGACAAAGCTTAGAGCATCTAAGGCTGGTATCTAGTTGTGGTTGTAGGTGGTTTTCTCACAGAGGTTCATTAATATTTTTTGATTTCAGTTCTGCATTTTACAGCAAAAGCACATCCTTAGAAATGGAGAAGATTTGTATAGACCCTAACATGGAAAAGTAAGTTGAAACCTCCTAAGAATCTTGTTATGGTATAAATATTATCATTTAGAGACAAAGCTCCCTAATCCCTGCAGCGTCCCTTGAATTAAATGTGGGTTTGACTGCCAAGAAGAACGGGGAGCTTCTCTGAGTGTGTGTAGGAAAGCTCTGAGGACATTTCCTAGCAGTGAATTGCCTGGAGATAACTGGCCGTGGGGTTTGGAGGGCAATCTGCTGAACTTTCCAAAGATTATTTTTGGGAACTCAGTGTGAAAATGACCTATTCCAAGCAAACTTGTTTATTTCATTTCACACTTGTAAAAAAAATGGAGAAATCTATTTCTTAACCTTAAAGCTGTTCAAGAAATACACCTTGGTTCAAGCTTATGCTCTGTTTCCCTTTTTTCCCTGCAGTGACAATACAGAGCACATCAGAAGGAAGCGACTGTCCTCTGTGAGTAACTTAAGGCATTTCTCAAAAAACCCCATGTGAGTGAGTGAAGGAAAGAAAGGGAAACTGTGGAGGGAACTCATTTTCTCATCACAGTGAAGAAAAGCTTTCAAAAAGCAAAGACAGACCCTTTGAGATTGATGTGACTGACCGAGGTGTTGCTGGCTCCCCTAAACTCTCTCCAGCCAGCTCACCAGTCCTTGTGCTCGGAGCTATCTTCTCAACTACTCTGTTTTCCTTTAGATTTTAAAGGCTCCGCGAAATCCCCTTGATGATCTGGGAAATGGGAATGAACTGACTCAGGTAGGTCTGTTGAGTCTGTGCAGCAGTGCTTCCTCAGTGCCATTTCTGCCAAGGGCGTGTCCTGGGGCTGCTTGCATCATATATTGACAGGATTTATCTGTTGCTGCTGACAACAACAAAACCCATCTTTTAGCATCTACGACTTGGGGTGAAGAAGCCTCTAATAGTTTTTTTAGGATATGAAACACAAGCCTGAGATATTTGTGCACATCTCTTTCAAACCCGGGCTGAGTCTGAGGCTGACAGTCTCCACTTAGACTGCAACAGTTGTTAACAAGGACAGATGGTGCTGCCAGTGAGCCACAGGAGACTCAGACAGTGGTGACATCATTATAACTGCTCCTGTTGCTGACATCTTTTTTTTAATTAGGCCTTTGACAGGCTTTGTTAGTCACGTGCACAGAAGGGGTGCTGCCTGCTGTGTTAATGCTTCATATTTTCTTAAACAGCGAGCGCTCCCCTGCCCTGAGACTGAGCTATTTAGTCAGGGAAGCTTATTGCAGACAAGTGCCCTGCAGTGGTGTGATGATTAACTTTCCAGTGTGTGCAGTGTCACACCCACTCGTACATTAGACATTTCAGGAGGAAGACAGTGGCTGATCCTTTCAGGAATCCTTCCTATCTCCCCTATGTCAAACCATTATTACTGAGGGTTTTTTTCACAGTTCTTGTAATGGAAAACTAAAGAAAAAAATTAATAAAATCCTGCAACTGTCTTGCTAAGCAACCACATTTTCCCTACACTGCCAGACAAAAATCCTGATGGCTGGAATTCTGCTTCTTTTGTTTGAAACCAGGCAGCTCTCACAAAGTGACCTGTGGACCCTGCTCCTCCTGAGATGAGGGTGTCTATGTCAGGAGAAGCCGGAGCAAAGTAGTTTGAGGATGCTCGTAAACATCTGCTGTACTTGTTGGGCTTGCAGGTTATTATTTTGAGGTGGGGCTGGGTGGGTTTTCTTTGTGTGTCATGAAAAGCTGTGCTTCTTCTGGGGCAAGAGCAGCTCTCTGTATATCAAGGTGTTGTGTTCTTTCTTCTCAGGATATCAATATAGAAAAGCGTAGGAAAAACTCGCGCCGTGTCAGCTTTGCGAACACCATCGAGTAAGTTTGGTCTGAAGGGCCCAGATCTACATCCTTTATTGAAGCATAAGGTGCAGGCTCTAGGTAATAGTCTGCTACCCCCTAAAAGTGCAGTTTGCATACGCTTGTGAGTGTTCAGCACAGGCAGACTGCTGACTGTCGTTACACCGAGTGGATTCTGAGCCCAAGAAAACCACGATTCATTTTCTTTGCCAGGGAGAAAAAAACCCAAACAGCAAACCAACAAAAAATGCTTCAGTGAATTTAATATAATTAGGAGCGTTTGTTTCCCATTAATTTTTTTTTAAGAGATTTCCATCTTAATTATAATAATGGCATCTCCCTGCTGGAAAATTATTACAGAATTGTCAGGGTTGGAAGGGACCTCTGGAGATCATCTCGTCCAACCTACCTGCCAAATATGTTTGGGTTCAATAAGCCTCTGGCTTTTAAAATCTCATTTCAGAACATACCATGTGGAATAGAGTTAAATTAGGGCTGCCTTTTTCTGTTGTTGTTTTTCTTTGCTTCAAAACAGATGGTCTTGTGTTTTTCAAAAACTGGGTTGTTTTGTGTTTTTCTTAGCTGCAGAGTCTTCCAGAGAGATCTTAAGAATAACACGTCAGAAAGTACAGGTAAAAATCCCTTCTCTTCTCCTGACAGGGCTTGCAGACTTAGCAACAAGACTTTAGCCTGAATTTCAGAAGTCAGGGCTGTCAGTCGCAGGTAAGCAACAGTAGGGTCAGCTGTTCACCGTGGACTGGCTGAGAACCCACTGCTACTGGTGTTGTGGACCTTGTAGCTCAGGAAGGGAGTTACATCTTTAGACAAAATGCACCTAGAGCTGAATCTGCCTCGAGGATTTAGATCTAAAGGGGGCTGAGCAGAATTTCATATTCGCTCTGTCAGAGATTACTGAGGAGGAAGCTGGAAAGCTGATGCATTTCCAAGTACGTGTCTTCTCCGGGGTTTTGCCTCGATAAGAAGGCACTTCAAGAGCAAGAACTTCAGAGCACCCTTTTCTGTGCAGTGTACCCCTCTCTCTGAACAGTTTGATCACACCTCTGGCATTGTAACACCTCCTTTCCTTTCCACTTTCAGAGGGCGCGGCAGATCCGGGGAGCGATGTCCTGATCCATCAGTAAGTTTGAAAAAAATTCCCATGGCTGTAGAGCTCTGTCCTGCAAATCCCTTTCTTCACATGACATGCAGCTGTCAAAATACCACTCCTCAAAGAAATCCAGCATAGCTATTTATTTAAACATAATTGCTTCTGATTGGAAAAAGAAGGGATGCAGCAGAGGAAGCATAGAACCATGTTGTTCATTCACAAACAGGTAGAGGTTTCTGAAACATTAAACCATTACAGCTTGAAACTGCTTCCTTTCAAAGCTGATGGCTTGGGAATGTTTTCCAGGAAAGCCCTACCAGCTTCCATATCTGGTAGACATAGTTTTTGATATTTATCACCATAACTTTTTCCCTTGGAGGTAGATAAAGTGTTAGTCTGGCCTTAAAGTTCTTGTCTAGAGAAAACACAGCGATGGAATTTTTAAGATGAAAATGACCTGGTAAGTGAAATAACCTGGATTTATACATTCTGTGTGTGCAGGGACATTCATTACATTCAAACTATGTAGCAAGGAAATGGTGTATGTACAGCTGTAGCTAACTCTCACCTTTAAACGTAACCCTATAGAGTAAGATACGTGTGTGTGCATCTGTATGTATATCTATAAGACCAAAAACCAGTACTCTAAGGTTTCTTGGTCTTGAAAGAGCAATCAATAAAAGAGCAGAGAGCAGAAGGCATTAAAAGTTAGACAGAAAACCTCTCAAGTTGGACACTGTATCTGGCTTTTTGTTTTACAGAGAAGAGAATTCAGGCTTTAGGAGCACGGCTTCAGTTTCCCAAAGAGAAAGGAGTAACTAGAAGTGGAATGTCTGAGTTAAAAATAGGATGTTTTCTCTTTTTTTACCTGCCACTGAGGAATTAAAATGCCACCTGTATGTTGAACAGTGGCGTGTGGCATGCCAAGATGAGAGAATCTCATGGGAAAATAAGATTGCAGCTCAAATTAGAATTTATTGAAGACATATAAGTAGTGTTGTATCTGCTGCCCAGCCCCGTACGAGCTCTGCAGACCTCTCTGCCTCTTCAGTGTGTTGCTGAAGCTTCTCTTGTGAAATCTTTTAACAATCTCTTTACCTAACCCACCTCTTTAGAGATGAAGAGCCTGACGCCGTGCCGTGCGAGATCACTGGTGAGTTTGGAAATAGATCTCATAGCAGAATGGCTGTCTTCAGTCAAAACTCTTGATTCCATTTGAATAACTTGAACACCCCTAGAACAAGTTCCCTGACTGCTGTGTGACCGGGCTCTGTCCCGGGGAGCCGTTCAGAGGCATTGTGTTGCAGCTCTTCCACCTGCTCAAGTGAGCACTGAAAATATTTCTTGGGGTCTATTTGTTTTTAATTGTACTTAGTGGTGTTTGTGAAACAAGCACACAGATCTTCAGCTCAGTGGATAAAATAGTACAAAAATAGTGCAACAAGTGAAGTATTTCCTTCTCTCTCGACAGGGATGAACACTTTGCTTCATGCCCCTATCCAAGCAGTGGTGCAGCAGACTGAGGTAGATGAAGGCTTTTATTTTTTTGTGTGTGTGTGCTTGAAATATCAGTGTCCAAAATATGTTCCACTAATTTGTGTAGTAAAAAAGAAGTCCTCATAGTCATGTAAAATTCCACTGAAAGCTAATCTTCTGGTTTGAAGTGTTTTCCTAATCCTAAATCCAAGCCATTGTACTGCAGCGTTGGTACCTCGGCTTCTAAAATTGCTTGGGAATTTTCCCCTAGCTGAGCTAGTTCCTCCCTTCTTTTCAGTTCTTAGCTAAAAATATCCAAAGGAGCTTATGTTTCAGATAGGTCTGGTTATGTATTTTTCCTCATGTATTTCCTCTCTGCTGGTGTGTTTTTGTCTTCTACGGGTAGAAGCACAAATGCACTCGCTGTTCCCGCTGTTAAAAAGCTTTAGACAAATTGCAGTGATTAGCATAAAAGGTAACGGAATTTATTCATCTGAACCAAGTAATAAAGCACAAAATTCTCAGCTAAGATCTTCACAGGCACAATTGCACAGAAATCCTGGGCTGTGACACTTCGGTGACGATGTTGAGGCACCGTGGTGTTGAATCAGTCTCCTTCCTGCGATGGCTGCTGGCCTGTGTGTTGAGTTTAAAGATACAGCTTAAAAACATGTTAGCTCTTGTCAAGGCATGTTAAACAGCAAACCAAAAAGCCCCAACAGTTCAAGTCTAGTGATGAGGTGATGTATAATCTGAGGCTATAGCTCTGTCTCCTTGCTCTGGGCAATGTGCTGCTTGTAGGATAATTTATTTCTTGCATTTCTAAAATAGCATTTTGAATTTGAAGTAAACATGAAGCTGTTCCTAATAGATTGATTATATGGGATTAAAATAGAGTTTAGTATCTTGTTACTGGCCAGCTTTGCCCTACAGTTCCAAAACTAAATCCTCTGGACTAAATTCTCCCTACTCCATGGCAGAAGTGTCTTGTAAATCTTTGACTTGGTGCTGCCACTCTGGGGCACGTGCATGATAAACCGGGCAAGGTTTTTACCTGCAGTTAGAGGGTGGGAAGGAAGGGTGGAAACTACACTGCTGAGATAGAAAGCAGTGATCCATAAGGCTCAGTCATTGTTCCATGCTCACCAAGGTATGTCTAGACATGAAGTCCTCCGTCAACAGTAAAACTAAGACACAGCCTTTCTAAAAAAGCCATTTAAATGTGATAAGCTCTAATCATTTGGCCATCATCCTTTCCATGAATGTGTTCCTGCTTACTGAGGGGGACACACAGCAGTTATTTTTGTCTCCCTCCCCCCAGAAAAAGAACTGTGAAGTGTTTTATAACCTTAGGGCTGCATTAATTGACTTTTGTTTGAAATAGAATAAGCCATTGTATTGTTTGTTTTGTCGGAGACTGTAATTTCTTCCTGGTTTTCTTTGTCTGTGGTTTGTTTTTTTAGGAGGACAATGTGGACAACACCATCCAAATGGCAAACAGGCACAACACCACCCTCATCTTTGCAGATGAAAATGAAATGGATATGACCTCAAGTCACACTGCAGTGATTACACGTAACCTGCAGAGCGACCAAGCTGACGAAACCGAGAAGATAGATATCACATCATTCCTGTCTGGGTTAAACTCTAACAGTGCAAAGGCAGAAGGGAGCAAAGAATTTACGTTCTTCTCTGACCCCACAATCCGCTCGTGCCCGTCTCTTGAACAGAAGGAAGATGTTACTGCTGTCAAAAAAATAAATTTCTATGAATTTTTGAAGAGCTTGAAGTCGAACGAAGAAGCACCGAATCCCATTGAGGGACCTGATAAAGAGAACATTTTCTATGACCCCTCACAGGTCTCAGAAGACGTGGCTCGACCGCTGGCAGAATTTGTGTATTCCCATGAGCCCCTGGACACCTGCAATGTAACACAAGTCTTTAGAGGGCAGGATGATGGGATGGATATGACCAAATGCCAGGCACCTGATGGTAAAGCGGCGTTTTCTGGTTTGCGTGAGGCTCCACCCCAGCAATTGCTGACTGCAGATGTTACCCAGGCGTTCCCAGATGATGGGATGGATATGACCACCAGTCACACGGCAAAAGTGTCTCTTCCCTTCTCCAGTGTTGGGAATCAAAGTCTAAACTTCAACAAGGATTTTCCACCCCCAGAGTCGGATAATTCTGTGTTAAAGACAGCATCTAATCAGCACGCACTTGCTCAGCATGACCCTCGACTTTGTACAGATGGAAAACCAGTCGATGCTGAAGAGAGACGAGATCCTGCAGTGCTGCAAACTGTTAAACAAGAGGTCAGAACAATGTCTGCCATCCCCGGATCCATTTCTTCCGAGACTGTTTTCCGAGATGATAAAACTCTGTTTTTTTCTAAATGTGATGACATGGAAATGACGGGGAACTACACAGATGTAATCTACAGCAGCAGCACCAAAGAAATGAACAGTTCACCTCATAAAACCTTTGAAAAGCCAGTTAATACAAACTCTTTGCTGTCAGAAAACAGACGTCCTGCACTTGGCGACAGGGATGTTGTGAAGAGTCTGACACCTTCAGAGAATCGAGCTCCTGTGTCGTGTGAACCTGGTGCACTCGCGCTGTCCTCGGGCTCAGGTGAACGAATCGAGGTGACCCGAGACCACGGGACTGCTTCAGTGGAGGGTGGGTTTGATTCGTGTACGAGTTCGGTGCCTGCCGGTGTTTCTACGAGCAGGCTTCAGCACAGGCTGGGAAACCCCCGGCTTGTTTCTCTGCCCGGTGAGAAGACGGTGATATTCCCCGGAGAAGATATGGACTTGACTAAAACCTGTGTTGTCCAGGATGATGGAAAGAATGTTGAAAATGAATTTCCCACTGGAGTGTTCACCTCTGTCACCTGCAAGCCTCATTTTCTCAGTGACAGATCTACATCTTCCAATTTAAATGAGCAGGAAGACATGGAAATGACAAAGTGCCACGCTGTTGTCATTGATGATCAAAGCGACGGCACCACTGCAGGAGCAAAACAAATAGTTTCAGGAAGGAACCAGAACAAAAGTATCAGTGGAGGTGCAAATTCTCTAGATATGGACAAGGAAAATCTTGAGGTGATCAGTATTGATGGGAATGTTAAAAGAAGCCAGACTGTGGAAAGGAATGGTAAAGATCTCGAGGTGATAATGGTTGATAGGAACCCTGGAAAAACAAACTTTCAGACAAGTGGTTCAAGTTCCTGTGCAAAAACCGTGTGCTCTTTACAAGAGCAAAGGAGAGAAGACCCTGAGAATGTTGTCACCAGTGCCTGCCCATTTGTGTCCTTGCAAAGTCAGAAAGTTGTTAAATTGAAACCTTTGGATAAAACCCTTCTAAACACTTCAGTTTCCTGCACCACTGACAAACCGGGCGTGTTTCCAGGTGATCAAAACATGGACATAACCAGGACCCTTCCTGCTGCCTTTGCTGTTGCTCCCGTTACTACAGCTCAAGAATCTGAGCACAATTGCAATCACAATAACCTCATATCCAAGCAGCTGCAGAACCAGAGCCTCCAGCATCCTGGTAGTTCTGCTGTGGATCTCCCCACTCAGATGACAGCAACAGAACGTGGGGGGTTGAAAATGAACCCAAATCAGCAAACCATTACTTCTTTGGCTCCAAGTGGTTCCCGTATTGCCAGTGATGAGCTGCCTCCCTCCGCAGTGAAAGGGAGCACGCAACCTGGAACAATATTAGGAGTAAATGGAGGTTGCCAGAACATAGACAGGCAAGAGAAAACCCACACACTGAAGGTAGGAAACAAAACGTTGCCAACTGGAGCAGATTCTGAGAGAGATTTTTCAACTGGAAGAAGAGGAGAAGATTTTAACCCCCCCTGCTCAGTTGGTGGCCTGCACTCACGGGGTGCTGCAGAGCCATCTCTGGCCAATCCGTCTGAACCACGTAAGGGAAGTTCCCAGTTGCCTTCATTTTTAGAAAAGTCAGTTGTGTTTCCCTCTGGTGAAAACATGGACCTGACAGGAAACTGCACGGTGATGATTCCTGATTACGTCGATGCTGCTTTATCAGGAGAAGCAGTACCTGGGTACCTTGTTCAAGAGGAAAATAAAACAATGTCCTTAAAAAAAGGTGCCCTGATGTCGCTAAACAGTCAAGAGCCGCCTGCGTGCGAGGGGTACTCCTTGGTATCCAGCAAGAAAATGTTGACCACGCGTGGTTTAACACCTTTGCCTTTTGCAGGTGAGAAAACCACCATCTTTTCGGAGGATGCTGACATGGACATCACCAGGAGTCACACAGTTTCAGCACACAAAGTGATCTTGCAGTCTAAAAATGATGATATGTCCTTAATGCCTGGAGATAAAACTTGTGTTTTTACCTGCAATAATGACATGGAAATAAGCAGGCTCGATACTGTTGTGATTGATAAATCTATGGCAAAGGCCGCGTCTCAAGGGATGTTTAACATGGCTAAAAGGACGGGAAGGAAAAGCTTGAAAGGAACAGCAGGAGAAAAGACTGTTTTGTTTTCCCCGGGTGATGAGAATAATGACATGGAGATCACCCAGAGCCATACGGCTGCAATAGGTCATGAAATTGTCTCGCAAGATGTGGGAGGGCTCCCTTCTGTCCCTCCAGCCCCTGTGAAAACCGTTCCGTCCGCGAGCAGCCGGGCTGACCGGGACGTTACCCAGTCTCACTCCGCTGGTAAAATCCCCATCAAAGTTGCCTGTGAGGATAAACAGAACTGGGGTGAGGCGGCCGGCCAGCGAGGCCTTTCAAACGGAGAAGCTACCGTGTGTGCTGAGGACGACATGGAAATCACCAAAACCCATCCCGCGGCGTGGGACGAACGTTCCCTGCGAGGTCGGCAGCCCAGCGGGTCCGTTCCTGTAAGTTCCACCATCATGTTCACGAGTTACCAGGCTGACATGGAAATGACCCAGTCTCACTCCGTGGATGAAAATATTGGAAGAGTTTTCCGTGAGGACAGATCCGGCCTGGCAGGGCGGGTTGGGCAGGAGGCTGCTCCCGGAAGCAGAACCATCATTTTTCCTTCGGCTGAGGACATGGAGATCACTAAAATCAGTACAGCTCTGTTAAGCAGTGAAATCAGTGTACCCAGCAGAGAGTCTGTTCCAGCTGGTTCTGCGGTTGCTGCTGATAAAACCACCCTGTTTGCCCACAATCAAGATGATATGGAAATAACTGCATCCCATACTGTTGCTGTCAATAACAATATTAATGGGTTTGAGAACAGAGAAGTGTCTCCTAAAAGCTCTCAGCAAACAGACTTGCATAGTACGTTGTTGCCTTCTCACAGAGAGGTGGATTCCTCACGTATGAGAGCCCCGATGGGTGAATGTCACACAAACAACAAGGACAAGCCCAACTCTTCTGCTTCCTCAGCATTTTCTGGTGAGAATGGAGCCATCAAAGCCCCCAGTGGCACGACACCAGATTCCATTTATCCTGTCTCACTTCCAGAAGGGACTATGGCCGTGCAGATGCCCCAGGATCTTGCCCCTCCCACGGATACCTCTGTGCCTGCAAGCAGTGAGCAGGATCTCGTACCGCCAGAAAACCTGAAAGCAAAGAACGTGTCTTTCAAGCTTCCAAAGAGTGGGCCCTTGGGTCGCAGTGAAGAAAGTGATTTGGTATCCCATGTTCCACTTCCCCTCCAGCATCCAGGTTCTTTGACAGATTCCCCAGGTACATGTGGTGCTCAGAGAAACCAAGTGCTGAAAGAGGATTCATCTCCATGTGAAGACCTAGGTGCAGCTTTAGGCTTGGCTGGAGCAAGCCTTGGTCCAGTTTCTAACAGGGAATCAAAGGAAGAGGAGGGGCTGTCAGCTGAACCTCCAAAAGACCTTCAGATAAACTCTGAACAAACCAAGCAGCTTCTGGTCAGTGACAGTCCAAGAGATCAAACTCTTGCACCAGAGTTATCAGGTATATTCAATGTTTGTTCAAAACTGAAAAATATTCGAAGGAAATCTGCAGTTTTCTCCATTTCTGAAACTGCTGCTTCTGACCAGCTGCCCAGATCACCCCTTCAGCCCGAGGATACCTTGAGGTTAGGGGGAAATGAACAAAATAATTTCTTTTACTCCAAAGAGCAGGAGAACGCGTGTCTTCAATCTGGAGCAGCTCCCATAGATGCAAATGTGGGCATGGCACTTCAGGATAAATACCAAGGGATAAAGGTCCCTCTAGGTATCTTCCAGCCCAAATTACCCAGCAGGAGAAAGCCTTCTGCTTCTACTGTACAGGATGTAAATGCAAAATCTTCAGACAAAGGAGAAGCACCACTGTCAGAAGGAAGTGTAAGTGCTGGAGAAGGCCCCGGTACCAACCAGGCTAGTAGGCAGAACTTCAGCCCTTCTGACTTCATAGCAGGAGAATTTCTTCCTGCTTACCCGGAAGAAATGGATTCGAATGAGTCTGCAGGCTCCGAACTCGTGGAAAATTCTTGCAGGGAGATAAGCAAAAAACAAATCTCCCACCATGAAAAGAATCAATTTGAAGAGACAAAAGCCTGCAACACAAAAAGAGCTTTGGAACAAGATGAGGAGGATCTTCAAAGTCCAAAGAGGGTGAAGAGGGGTCAAAACTTGGATGGTGGGGACTCCCAAGACTTGCAGGTGAGCCTGACCACCCAGGGTAAGTGTACAGTGACTCTAAGGGGACTCTGGTCTGTTGGTAGCTTTTCCTGTTCCTCCAAACCACTGTTTTGCTGCTGTGTTGCTGGGTCCCCCCTGTATTTGCCATTGTTTTGCCAGAGCAGAAGAATGGGGTCACGTGCAGCTTTCCCCAGCCGTGCGCAGCAGAATGAGGCCTGCGCCCGCTTTAAACCATTCTCTCCACAGTGTCCCCTTCATCCTTTCTCAACTAAATGACCTTGCTCCTCTGAGTCTGAGCTGAGGTACAGTGATGTAGTGAGGCCTGAGGCAATTACAAATCCCAGCGGGGATGTTTGGTTTAAATGAGCTTTTTTATCAGCAGCACAAACTGTGGTCAAGAAAACCGGTGCAAATACAGAACATTCATCTTTGGTCATCAGTAGGAACCTTCTCGTTCCAAAAGCTGGAAGAGTGTGCTGTGGTGGCAGCTGCTTTGCTTCTGAAGTGACTGAAGGGTTTTGCTGATTTGCTTCCTTTATGGCCCCATAGGAAACAGCTTTACCAGCCCTTTGCCCTGGTGAATAGATGTGCTGCTGCTAGAAGTGAAACCATTCTGCACGTCAAGAAACGGCTACAATAAATTACTGATTAACTTCATTTCATGTAGCTCCTTTCATTATTATTTTTTCCTAATATTAGGCTACTTTTGGCGCTGTGTCTCAAAGCCAAATGGAAGTCCAAGAAGGTGAAGATCTTCCAAACCAGTCAGCTAAAAGCCCTGACGGCGCGCACGCCAGCACCAGCAGCTCTCTGGATTCTGTGAAGGCTGAGACAGAGCTAACAAGTAAGGCTTCCCTGGGGTCACAGCCTCAGACCCCGTGCTCTCTGTGCTTCGTGAGGGATGAAGTGTGCTTATGAGGAGCCCCACCTGTACCATGTAGGTTGTTTGGGAAGGGCCTTGGATGCCTCAGTGCTTGCCAGCCAGGCAGCGTGGTGATCTTGAGCTGAGGGTGCTCTGCAGGGACAGGCTCTGAGCAGGTTTAATTAGCTCTTGCTAATTAGCTGACACCTAACAATGAAGCAGAAACCTGCCTATCATCTAATAAGCAATACCTTGCCTCTTACTTACAAAACCAATTCCAATTTTGGCGTATGCCTTGCCCAGCAGAAGCTGAGCTCTTGCCTTCCTGTGAGAAACACACAAATTCCAAAGCCTGGAAAAAATTCCAAAGCCTGGAACTCCAAGTTTTCACCCCAGAAGCTTCTGGTGCCTCAGATGCTCTCTGGTCCCTGCGTACGTTTGATCCCCTCTGTGAACTGTCTGGAGTCTCTTCCCAGTTTTACTACTTTTTAGTATGTCCCATGTGATTTTCCTCCCATGGAAAAGCAAACTCTGTCACTTAATTACCCCCTGACACAGACTTTATTTTGCATTGGATTCTTAAACTAGTGCTTCTTATTTGTCCTGAGTAGTTGTTCCATCTGTTACTTCATTCAGCACTAGAAACACACACAAAGGTCAAACTCTACAATTAACTTTTTTCCTGTTTCTGTAAGAATATTGCTAACCCCAGCAATATCCCTTCTGTTGTTGTTGTTTTTGTAATCCTTTGCTAGTTCAGCCAAGCAGTCAGATGGAGTCTCAGCTTCTCACAGACAGCATTTGTGAAGACACCTTACGGGAGGTACGTAAATGTCTGGAAGGTGCTGACTTCTCCCAGTGGCAAGATCACTCGTGTGTGTGTATGTGCCAGGAAATGTTCTTCCTTGAAAAGTGTGCTAACCTGTGCTGTTCTCCAAATCTCTGCAGAAATTTCAGAGTGGTGTTATCACAGTTGGGGAATTCTTTACACTTCTTCAAGTCCACGTTCCCATTCAGAAGCCCCGACACAGCCGAATTCCAGCCAGCGTGAGTTCCTGTCCTCTGATACATGGAATGTAACTGACCTTAAATGAGATTCCTTTCTCTTGTTTTGTTTTAAATTATGATTTTTAACAACTAACCAGTCTGCATTAACAGCCTTGGAATGAGCTAAACCTGAAGTGAGTTCCACCTCCACAAGTGTGTTAGGCACCCTGTGCTTCCTCTTGTCTCTGCTTGTTCACCTCTGAGTCTGATGCTTTCTTTATTCCTCCTCACTGCTGGAAAAAACAGAATAGATTTCAATCTCTTCACAAAATACCCTATCTTTAGGATTATCTGTTCTTGCACAAGTATGTTAATTCTTGCTTTTTAAACTTGTCCTAAGGCTGCTAAGTTTGAAAGTAAGAATGAGCTCAGTCTAACATTTTCCCCTCATCTTCTAGCAAGAGTGAGTAGAAAAAGTCAGCATTTTGAAGTTCTTTAAAACTGTTATGCCAAAAGAAGGAAAACTGGTTAAAAAGAAGCACAACTAATATCATTTGTATATTGATTAAACATCTTCCTTTATTACTTCTAAATCTCTTTTGGTTTCATTTCAAATGCCAGACTGTCTTAGTTTACACTTTCAGCTTGCGAAGTGATTGATACTGAGCTGTTCCTAAATACCCATCAGGCTTACAAAGCTCTGACTGGGGACTCATCTGACAAAAACTCCCCACAAAGCCCCTGGAATTCATCTTTCTCTGAAGGCCCAGAACTGATCTGCATGACTTCAGTACCTAGCAGCTTGCTGAAACACCCCCAGCGTATTTCTTTGCCGTGCCTAAGCCACGTTGAAATTGGCAGCTTCCATTCTGCACCCAGCGCAGCCGCTGTCAGGTCCACCAGGCTGCCTCTGTTAGGGTTTGGGCTTTTTGCATTCTGCAGAAATAAACCTTCCAGGCCTTTTGCTGATTTCTGTGTTGGAATCGACTGGAAGCTGCTGTCTCTCAAAAAGATGCTTTGTTGTTTCTGCTCCATTTTCCCCAGTGTGCAGTCAGTGCCCCGCCCACGCCAGAAGACCTCCTGTACAGCCAGTACCTTTACCGCCCCAGGGTGCGTGTCTATGAAGAGGATTGCCAGGCCCTTTCCCAGAAGATAGAGGAGTAAGTGCTTTTGCAGTTCCAGAGTGTAGTAGCAGCTCTCTTTTCCCGGCTCCGGTTGCGGGCGAAGTGGCCTGCAGGAGGTTAACATGTTACAGATGGGAAGGGTAAAAAATGCTGGTTAACCTACTTCATGCTGTTCATCACAGTTTTAAATAGCTGCTGTCTCTCAAAAATGGTTAGGGAGATAAATTACTTGGAAAAAAACCCAAACTTTCATTTTCTTTTACTATTGGAGTATTCAGCTGCACATCAGAAAAGGAGTAAAACTTTGTAGATTGTATCAAGAACGATCAAACAGAGAGAGCAGAATCGTAACTGGTTGGGGTCTGTTGCTTGTTCCCATTTTCCCGTGGTTTATTAGATTGAAATACAGTTCTCATGATTTATTTTCTTCTCTGAAGCACACCCCTGGCCTGGCTCATTCTGCCTTTTACAATTCATCTGCAAAGTCAAGTTTGATGACAAAATTCCAAATCAGTAGTTAGATTTTTCCCAGCCCCACTAGCTCTGCTTCCCATTTCTTTGGCTCTGTAGCTCTCTGCCTCCTGCTCAGACCTGGCCTCACAAAGGGATTGCAGGAAATGAACTTTGTTTTATGTGCTGGAGTTAACCAACATGACCCATGTTTGATCAAGGCTCTAAAGCATCTCTCCAAGATGTCAGACCCCACTAAATGAAACTATTTGCATGCTTGAAGTAGAAAAGAGTGAATTGTGTGAATACCAACATGCTGGGTTTGTGCTCGGAGCATTTGCAGCAAGACTTTCTTTCAACTGTTTGTTTTTTATAACATTTCAGGTTAAAACTGTATGTAAATGTCCAGGATCAGCTCCTGGTGAACGTGAATAAGAGTTTGTGGGAAGTCATGAGAACCTGCTCTGACGAAGAGGTAACGTCGCACAAAGAATCATCTTGTTTCTTATGTAATGGAGAAGGAAGGTTAAGTTACGTGGTCAAATAAGAACCAGAATGGTCACAGAACAGGGGGTGGGTAGGTGATACAAGGCAAAGTAGTTTCTGAATGGAAAACTGCTATGAGAACTTGCAGTGTGTCAGTAGAATGTGAGGATATGTTCCCTTCAAAATAGATGGAGGGAAATATGTTGCTATAAAACAAAAAATAAGTTGATAGTTCCAGTAGGTTTTAATGCCAAGGATAAAGATCTGCTCAGTGAAAATCAAGAGTCAAAACTGATAAAAGACACTATTTTTCCTGGTTTGTATTTAGTTGGGTAACAGGATATTGGGAGGAGCAGAGAAGGGAGAGAGTCTAAAGCGTTGATTGAACTCTTGTTGCACATTCCCTTTTACTTTCTCTCCTTTATTTTCCCTTCGTTGCAGCTGAGGAACTTTGGAGCAGAACTGAACAAAATGAAATCCTATTTCACCAAGGAGAGTAAAATCTTGGGCCACAAAGAGAAGGAGACATTGTACAGCAAACTGGTGCAGAGCGCGCAGGTAACGTGCCACGGGGCTGCAGAGCTTGCCCTGAAACAAGGGAACCTCTACCTTATCTCATCCCTCTTTGTCAAGTGAAGGAGCCCACTTACTGTACACAAGTGTGTTGCCTTTTATTGATGTGCAGATGTGGGGATGGGGACTTCCTTGTGCTTACACCAGAGGAACCTTCTGCCTAAGGAAGGATCCTGGCCATTAGAGCGAGGGACGGGAGCATGAGAGGAAATGCCATCAGCAGTTAGCTCTTTATCCTGTGGTGATGTCAGTGGTAGGAACTTGATGGAAATGCAGAAGTGATAGGTAAAAATCTGCTATATGTTAAAGCTCCAGCAGGTTGTTTCCATGTCTTACCTTATCCCTTCATAAGAGAAGTCATTAGGAAGATGCTCTGTTAATTATTGAGTACTTTCTTACACATGGCCACCACCTTTGTGTTTGTCACTCTGCCTCCTCCTTCTAATGACAGATTATATCTGCATTTTTAATTAGCAACTTAGCAAGCAAAGATCCACGTGCTGCTCCCAGAAGACAGCTCAGCTTTTTTAAAACTGTCATTGACTTGAGTGCCATTTTTCCATCTTAGGAACAACAGGAAAAGCTACAGTCGAGAATAGAACAGGTGGATGAGTTGCTGAAGGAGGCAGAGAGCTGTCTCGCTGCTCTGGAACCAGGTACCTCTTTCCCAGTCAGCAGCCAATAGGCTGATTTCTGTTTTTCTGCAGAGCTGCTGTTTGGAATGGTCAGTTTAGGGTTCTGTGTGTGGTGGTTGCTTGGAATTTTACATTTCCTTTGTTATGACTCTGCTGTTTTCAGCAAAACTCCATCAGCTGCGTTCACACGAGCCGCAGTCAGCGCTTGGCTTTGCTGCATGGCAATGCTCTGTGTGTTGTCACTTCCTCTGGCTGAATTTCTTCCAGTGCCTTGAGAAGAAATCAAATTGCACAGTAGCAGCTTTGAAACGATGCAATAAAGGGAGTTTTCCTTGTTAGCTCTTAGTTCTAGAGGGTTTTGGTAGAGACCCTTCCAGTTCTTGTATATTTTTCATAGTTAGCTTTGAAATACTGAGATTTACAGGACCCACAGGCAAATAAAATGGAATCTAATAGTGAATCTGGGAGTTCTGCAGAGAGCTGATCCTTCTTTCCCACAGATTTGCACTGGGAAGGACAGGAAGCAGACTGCAGTGATGGAATGGCCCAAGAGAAGAACCTAGAGGAAGGTAACAGTGCTGAATGGCACTTTTGGGGGTGCTTATTTAGATTCTGGAGAGGTTGGTACTCAGTCCCCATGCTGATATGGATGCAGACACTACTGCTTGCTTGTCCTCGTTGGGTATGGCTAATTACAGAGATGTTAATGTACAAAAAGGACTGGGTTTTTCCCCTGGAAAAATTGACTTTAGAACTCGGTGCAGTGTGACATGCAGAGTGTGTTCTGACCATCACATTCAGCATGTTAATTGTTCAGTAATTAGTAACCTTTGTTGGCTGCATCTCTGCATCCAGTGACACCATCCAGCTGAGATCTCTGAGGTTGTTAAGAGCAGTGACCACTCAGCAAGTTCAGCCATTCTTTGCTGCTCTTTTCTCATAGCTTTTGTCCCTTTCTTTTAGAACTGGAAAACATCAAAGCCGAAGAAGAGGAACTGAAAAGGTGAGAGGATCTAAAGACCTTAAGTAACATGTACCATTAAGGTTTTAGGGGATGGTGGTTTTCTAACCAGTGTAGTGGTTTATCTGTGCAGAGAACTGTCAGATCTGGAGGCTGAGAATGAGCAGATCCTTACTCGGATCAACCAGCTAAAGGAAGAAGAAAAAACCTTTCAGGATCTCCTGGAGAGATGCGAGTAAGGAAAAGACCTTCAGGTTTTATTTTTGTCTGCTACCTCTGGGGCCTCACATCTGTATATAAATGCTTTTGGGGTTGGTTTTCCTTGTTGTTTGATTTGGGAGATCTTTGCACACCCATCTCCTCGCAGCCTGGGATAAGCCACGAGGCCTTGGAGAATTCCTGAGTGGTTTTCTATCCACTCTATCCCCCCCAGTTCCACAGTGAACACCTATGTACAATGAACAGTAGCATGCTCATGTTCCCTGCAGATTCTTACCTTCTGTTGGGAAGAGAAGATTCCATGGGTACATAATATGATGATAACAGTCTGGTCTTTGTCCTTCAGACAGCTGGGTGGGTGGGTTGGTTGAAGTGTAGGGTGACAGTGTGGTCCCCCCCTTTCAGCTTCAGCGAGTGGGAGATCAGCGAGTGGAGTGAACAGCAGGCAGTCTTCAGCTTCCTCTACGATTCTCTTGAACTCACCGTTGTGTTTGGACCCCCAGTAGGTAAGCTGCAAAACTGGGGGGGTTCAGCTTTTTGGAATTTGAAAGGTAGAATTGCTACATAATAGAAACCTGAAGTTTCTGTATCTGTGAAGATCTGCTAAAGGGAAGGAGACAGCATGCTGCAGCAGGAGGGGGTAAGCTGAGAGGGGTGGCTTATTGGTGCTTTCTGGGAGAATTCAGGGAAGTATGTGATGGGTGGCTGTGGCTGAACAGGAAATCCATAACAACAGAACTAAGTGGGCAGGTAACTGTTTGGTTTTGTGTTTTTCTTCCTTCTCAGATGGAGATGATTTTGGTGAAGATCCTTCCCGAAAGATAGTCAGCCTGAACTTTGAATCTCTCTTAGATGGTAAGAAAAGTAGCTGTCCTCTCACCTGGCCTTGGGAGGACGCCTGTAACTGGGGGTTGATCTGCTGAAGTGTTGCTATGTGGGTTTTCAGGGGTTCTGGTGACATGTTTTCATTCTGTTACAGAGGAAAAAGCTCCACCCTCCTCATGTTTAGTCCAAAGACTCATCTTCCAGTTCATTGAAAGTCAGGGATGCTGGCAGGAGAAGTGTCCCACGTTGTGCTTCTTGTCCCAGGTAATGTCCCAGGAAAGCCTGTAAGACTCTGGAGAAAAAGAAAAACAACACTAAATCTTTTCTGTCCCAGAGAATAGAGCTGATTCTGAGAACAAAATCACCTCAACAAATGCTTCATCAAAGCAAATCAAACCCTGCTTTGGGAACATTCTGAGGTGTGAGGGGAAGTACCTGTCCCTGAAGGCAAGAGTCCTGAAAGCTGTGGTTTCTTCCTCGTTTGCTACGTTGATATCTGCCTGCCTTAGTGATTTCTTAACATCCATATTGTTCTGCTAGTAGAAATGAAAGAATTGAGCTGCAAGCTGTTCTGCTTCCTAGGCACTGAGTGGGTTAAATTGCCACCCCAGGCTTGGTGTTCCTGCCTGGCAAAGCTGAAGGGAGAAGCTTAGGGCACAGAGTGTTTTTTTTCTTGTTGCACCTCTACAATATCATTTGCACATCCACGCTGAGGTAGCAGATAAATACTTCTATTATTATGATTTGGTTTTAATCCTTTCTGGGATAAACTGTGTTTTGAGGTGTCACGTGATTTACCAGACAGTGCCAATGTGATTTCTTCTCTGACTGCCCACTTAGGTTCTTCATGACATCTCTCTGGTGGTGAGTCACTGCAAGATCTTAGGAGAGGAGATTGAATTTCTGGAGAGATGGGGTGGAAAATTTCATCTTCTGAAGATAGATATCAATGACACAAAGTGAGTAACTTCATGTGGAGCTGACACCAGTCCTTCAGAGAGTGTCTCGAGATAACCAGAAAAAAAAACACTGAAATACTCTCAATTTGGTTTTCTTGAAGCTGAGATATTTATGCCACTATTTTTAACAGCAATCAGATTTATTCTAATGCAAGTGCTCTATAATATCCCAAAGCACAGACATTAAGCTGCTCTTGGATTCAGCCAGTTCCTCACCATCACACAACCCCTCCTTCCTTGCTGCTTTCCTGTTTGACTCGACTCTCTCACCTAAAACTTTAGGCCGGGGTGTAACGACACAAAGGAAACAGAGCCAAGAGTTCCTCTGTTGTAGCTCACGGAGCACCTGGGCACTGTGTCCTTGGTGGTGGCCGTGCCCACATGTACAACAAAGCTCTCCTCTGGCCTCCCTGCCCACTCTACTGTGCCAGGCAGGGATGGGGCCCGAATTCAGTCGGGCTGGAGTCATCAGGTGATGCTAGAAGTTTGGAACGGGAGGTAAACCAGCCCTACTTAAACCTTCAGAAAACTTTAGCTGCTTGTGGTAACTGAAGACACATTTTTTGGGTCTTGCTGCGTGTTCTTCCATAGTTCTTGGAAGGTTCTGTGAGTTCTGTGTGTATTCACTTCCTGCAGGGAGAGCTGGGTCTGTGTTCTCACACAGTGCTGGCAGGGTTAGAGTGGGAGGTTCTTTTAACCTCACTGATGCTGTTGCTGAGACTCGTCAGAAGTTCCTGAGCTTGTTGCAGCGATTGCATCACTTGCTTTCACTTCTGGCCCTGAGCTCAGGGGCAGTACTTCCGAGTACTCAGACTCAGTACTGACCTTTCTGTTTGCCTTTATTTCCCACGCAGAGTGAGGCTCGTGTTCTCCGCGGCCGCAGCTCTGGCGAAGTTCGAGCTGACCCTGTCCCTCTCTGCCACCTACCCGAAAGCTCCTCTCTCCTTCACCGTCCAAACGCGAGTCGGGGATATCGGGTGAGTCGAGCAGAGGGAACCACTCCCCACAGGACTCTCCTTCCAAAGCCAGGGATGGGGTGTTGAGTGCTCCCTGTCCTCTCAAACACGTGTGACAATTGTGTCTTTCCCAGGGAGGAGGAAATTGCTGCCGTTCTCTCTCAGGTACCCACTGGCTGCCACTATCTGCGGAGAATAGTCAGCTCCATCCACCAGAATCTGCTCCAGGGCCCCAGATGACTCCAGGTCCTCCCAGAGCCCTCTTGTGTGGTCTTTGGTGACAGGCTTGTCAGAGTTCAGGCCGCCTGTCTCCGGCAGCTGTTGGCGCTTTGCGTTCGTCTCTAATGACCGGTTGATATCCGGGATGTTTGGTGTAGACCACGCGTTTTGTAACAGCTGAGGTCTCTAAAGAAGAGAAGGAGAATTTCTGATGCCTTCTGTAAATCCAGCCTGCCTTTCAGTCAGCGGTGGTCTCGACCTCCTGTGTGGCTGCTCGTCCCATGTGTCATGTTACTGTTGCTCTGGGTTGGTTACAAAAGCAATGATGAGTGTTTTCTAAATTGACACAACCAGAATTTCCTTTCACTGTCATTAGTTCCCAATGCCCAGCATTTTAACACAACACCCCACGTTTGATTTGCGTCCGTTTCCTGGAACCCAAACCAGAACCACCACTTCTGACAAACCAAACAACCTGTAAGGAACCAGGACAGAAATACTTCAGCCACGACACCTGAAGATCGCTCTGCTTGACCCCAGAGTGTGGTGAACAGACACAAAGCCTTCGGGCTCCATCCCTGGGGTCCTGTCCTGGGGCTCGGCTCGGGTACGTTGTGTTGGGGTTGTAGAGACCGGAGCCTTCAGTCTGGGCAGCGTTGTGCCCCGGGGGCTGGGTTGTGTATATTTTGTATATGAGGTAGGTGGAGCTGCTGGAACTGCTCTAACCCTGGCGAGTTTCTTGTGTGGAAGCCCCCAGCGTTTCGCAGCTCTCCCTTCGTAGGCAGGTGCAGGTTCCTGCACTTCTGTAAGATATTCTGAGTTTAACAAGGTTTTCATCTCTGTGTTTATAGATTTTCGTCTTCTTACAACTTTTCCTTCTGTTTGCAAGGTGGAAGTTCATTAAACTTTTGGAATTACTTCTCTTCCTCAAGTTGTGATTATTGGTGGCTCTGTTTCAACTTGTCACTAAAAAATTTACCTCCTCCAATGGAAATCACTCTGTTAGCTGTTTGGGAGGACTTGTTAACGTGGGAACAGTGGTGTGGGTTTGTTTGCTTTTCTTGTGTCACTTTTCTATGGCCTGGCTTTTGCAGGATAGTTATTTTTTTAATTAGGAAAATAGTGCCTAAGCTGCAACAGACTTGGGTATTCTATCTGGAGTTTGGAATTGCCTTGAACTTTCTGAGGCTGTTCCTCCAGTGGAGGGAGCTGCAGCAGCACCTCACAAGCATTGAGCCACCGGGTTTTGTTTTCTTTCAGCACGTTTAGNACCAGATGAGCTTGGAAGGTCCTTTGACCAAGGAGGCTCCTTGAAAGGAGCTTCCCCCTTGGGGCTCAACTTCAGTTCAGTTCCAGCCTTTCCCTCCCCGCTACTCGGGAGGTAGAGGAGCTAACTGCTCCCACTGCACCTCCTCTGTCGAAGGTGTTAGGTGTAACCCTGGTTATTAAAATTAACTTAGGAAAAAAAAGCGGGGATGAATCAATGACAAAGANTCTATGGCCTGGCTTTTGCAGGATAGTTATTTTTTTAATTAGGAAAATAGTGCCTAAGCTGCAACAGACTTGGGTATTCTATCTGGAGTTTGGAATTGCCTTGAACTTTCTGAGGCTGTTCATCCAGTGGAGGGAGCTGCAGCAGCACCTCACAAGCATTGAGCCACCGGGTTTTGTTTTCTTTCAGCACACTTAGAAGCTGAAGAATCGGATGACTGAAGGGTGAAGGGAGGGTTTGGAGTTCATTATATTGCCCAGGCAGGTGAAACAAAGCCAAGCCAGGAGCTTGGAGGAGAAAAAGGGGATGAGGAAGAAATGAAGCAGTGCTGGGAACTGGAAGGCTCCTGTCCTTGCCCAACAAGGCTTTGGGGTAAACGTCTGCCCTCAAATTCATCAGGTGGAGGCTTAATGTGGAGGAGAAATTAAAGCACAAGATGAGTGCTGATCCTTCTCAGCACAGAGAGACAGGGACCTGCTGGAGCATGGCCAGAGGAGCCCCAGCAATGCTGGGAGGGCTGGAACCCCTCTGCTGGGAGCCAGGCTGGGAGAGGTGGGGGGGTTCAGCCTGCAGAGGAGAAGGCTCCAGCTGGGGAGACCTTCTGGGGGCCTTGCAGGACTCCAAGGGGCCTGGCAGAGA
>VWZY01012997.1:181418-199016 GCA_013399075.1 Chloroceryle aenea | reverse complement strand
ACCCTGAACAACTGGGCTTCAGTTGGACGACTGTAGCAGAGTTTCTCCAAAGTGACACAGGAGTAACTGAGCTGTTCAAGACAACCGTATGGCATAGATGGAAAACACCAATCCTGTCATGCAAGAATCTTTTAAGAGTTAGTTCACATTTAAAGATATCTTTAGGAAATAAGTTCTGCCTATTGGCACTCTAAGGCCTACTAGGCTACTGCAATTTAGTCTAATATACAAAACACCCAAACAATATTTTCTTTCCATACATTTCCACTGTGGTTTAAGTAAATTTTGCCAGATGTGATTCACAAATATTATATAACTCATCCCCTTTTCCCCTTCAGCTTCTTCCTGCTTAATTAGGTACATTCTTCCTTTGCAAAGAAAAAAAGAGCCCCAGATGTCATCCAGCAAGGTAAAACTCTACAGAAGGCATACAAAACCAGAGAACAAACCACTTGAGCTCTGCTTATGGAGTTTATGCAGAAACCACTTTGAAGTCTGCAAGCTGACCCAGGAGCCAGAAGAAATACTTCCAACATTAAATATTCAACTGCCATGTGCACAGGCACAAAGAACTGAATAAAGCTGAGGCAGTTTGCACCACACTGATTTTAGGCTTAGGAATCTGATCATGTTTTGAGAAGAAAAAAAAAACAAACCCCTTTTGAATAATCCCCAGAACAGAAGGCAGAATACAGCAACAGGTAAACCAATGAGAACAAGGCTCTGTGGCATTTAAGGCTATTTCTGCAAGTGGCTGGGTTAAGCAGAGACATCCGAGTTAACAAAGATCAGTCATTAAAGGTTTTTTCAGTCAAAACAAGTCAAGCTGGGAAGCAATCAAGGAGCTCAGCCCTGAGACCCGAAGGGGAGATAATGGCAGGGGCAGGCCCTGCATCAGGCTGGAGGGAAGCATGGCTGGTGGCTTTTTTAGCCAGCACAGAGGAGCAAGGAGGTGTACGTGGTGTAACACACTCCAATGACAATCTGACAATGCGAAGGGTGTTTGCGTAAAGGAGAAGTTCATCAGCTCTTCCCTGACACCAGCCCACGCCTCCATCTAGAACTCCCTCTTCTCACACCCCCAGCCCTGCTTTTCATCTCTGTCGTCACAGACTTGATTTTCCCTTTCATGGATTTTTGCTGGAAACATCGCTGCCTCAATTGTCTATTTTCAGCCTACATTTAAGAAAACCCTTTGGTTCCATTTGTAGCCACATCCTGTCTCAGCCTCCCCCTCTTTTTGTTCCTAAATATAAGGCTGATGCAATTTGATGTGACATGACAAAATAGCACATTTGCATCGGCAGAAACTTTCTCTCTACAGCAGTAATTAAAGGGAGTAGATGAGACACTGCTGAAATTGGTGTTTATTTAGCCTGGAAATAAAAGGCTTAAAAAGAGGACTTGAGAGGGATGTTCAAGTGTGTCACGAAGATGAAATTCATTGATGAGTGCCTCCTTCCGAATGCTTCCTTACTGCAGGAGCAAAGTCGCCCGAACAATGTAATTGATTTAGAGAGAGAAAAAATTAAATAAGTCAGAGATTGCTGTAGACCGTATTCCTAACCAGCAAACATCATTTCATGTGTTTCTTTGGATTATAAATAGTCCTGAGACACTTGTGGTTACACACAAGACAAGGTCGTTGAATCTCTAACTCCAGAGCACAGGCTCCCTCAGATTGAGCAGAAGAGAGCTGAGGTCTCATGGACTGCCATGAAAATTACCTGCTTAAATACCTCAACTTTGAGCTGATGCACATCAGCAGTGGACAGGTACTCACCTTCCCCACAACACAGACGGGGAGTTCAGGAACAGCATCCCAGGGCTCTGAACAAAATGACTGCAACAGGATTCAGACGGCAGGTTAACCCCCACCCCCAGCTACCACACTCTCAAAATCATTGACTGATGGGTCTGGGTGAATGGATACACTGTGAATGCCTGACAGGATCAGGCTCTGTCACCTGCCCACACTGTGCTCCGTTACGGGTGACAGCAGCGGAAGGTAGTGGTGGGAGAGAGCAACATTTGGAAGTTGAGGGTTTTTTTTTCCCCCCAACTCTTATTTTTTTTATATTCAGTTTAGTTTCCTTGATCCAAGGAAAGGTCTGATGGATGGTCCATAGGCCACAGGATTTAATATGCTCTCAAGTGAAGCCTCCTGCTCTCAGGAGAATCTTCCTTCTCTTCTTGCTCACACGAAGCTATTCTTTAATTCCATCTGTGATTGGCATTACCACTCTGCTTAAAACTGGCAGACCACATTTTGAGCAGGCTCATTTCCATCCTAACACAGATGGCATTGAGAATAGGGTAGGCCAGAAAAAAATCAGTTTGCATATTATGCTTCAGTTTTTATGGGTCAGATTACCAGTGAAAGCCATCAAAATGGCAACCCATATGTGATGTGTCTGCCATTGGAACTGAAGTGATACACCAGCACCATCTTAGCATGGATGGCTAGAAAAGTTTGAGGAACCATTAATTAACCTCTGATATTGAAAACTAAAAAAGCCATTTTCTTTTCCAACAAAATTTTGACTTTGATGAATCAAGAAGATGGCTTTGGTGAAACAAAAAGGGAAAGACTTTGTCACATCTTCATCCCTGAACAACTGCAGCAGCAAGGCTCCCTTGGCAGAAGGTAGTGCAGCATCTATGCCAAGCACTCAGTGAGTGAGCCAGGTGCAGATGTTGGCTGTGTAACACGTCCTAACTTCTTTGTTCTACAAGCCAGAAAATTGTTCCCACAGCTTTGGGGGGGAAATGGGGATATCAAGAGCTCTCTGCATGTTTCCATTGGTGCAAGAATATAAACTCTCTTAAAGACACTCTACCTGCATAACTGTTCATTATAGAACCAGCAGAGCAGTGTCCTAAGGATACTGAAGGGATGCTGAAACAAGGTCAAAGCCATGGCACTCTGCCTCCCTGCAGCAGCCCACCAGACAACTGCTGGATTCCGTGTACTGTGGGGGGCATCAGCGCAGATGCTCCACAAGCCATTCCCAGGGTTTACAGCAGGCAAGGCTGCTCCCGTGAGAAATCCTCTAA
Organism: Chloroceryle aenea; assembly: GCA_013399075.1. Taxonomy (NCBI): domain Eukaryota; kingdom Metazoa; phylum Chordata; class Aves; order Coraciiformes; family Cerylidae; genus Chloroceryle; species Chloroceryle aenea. Next base: position 195,959 of record VWZY01012997.1, on the reverse strand, counting down.
ACACTGAAGAAGCATTTTAAGTCTCCTGCTTTGTTCTCACGACACCTGGAATCCAAACAGTTATGCAAAAAAGTGGCCGGAGTCAGTCACTACCAGTGGGGAAAATTGTCCTTCAGGAGTTTTATCATCCCCCTGACTTCTCCCCACAATATCCTGGTTGAGATAGCAGAGTGACAGCTCAGGTGTTTACTCTCAGCCAAACACAATACACACAGCATGCTGAGATGACCAAGCTAGCTGTTGTCCTCACAGAAGTATGCAAACACTGTTTCTTTTGGTATCTGCACTGGCAGTTTGCAATTAGGGTTCTGCTGCTGCATTTATGGCTGGCACAGAGACAGGTGTTGCTGAATACAACGAAACGCTGCTCACAAATATCTCCAGCAACCATGGCAGATCTGCACCAACTTCATTTCTACCACTGGTTTAGGACTTGGCATTTTCACCTTTCCCCCCATGTGAGGCACATGGGCTCCTAAGAATTTCCATAAAACAAAGAAAATCACTTACTGCATTCGGAGCAAAGGAACCCAAATTATCTTCACAGATCAGGTCTGCTGAAGTCCAACAGTAAGCAAGGGAGACCTGCAGAGAAGAATCAATTTTCATTATCTGTTTCTCCTCAACTTGCAGAAGTGCCATCAATGAAGGAGTGCAGAGAAGCCCATCTGCAGTACAATTTACACAATGTGAGCTTTCACTTTTGCTTAACTAGTTACATTAAACAGGAATTCGTGTCCTTGATAGAAAGAGGTTGCTGCTCTCAGTAATCTACTCAAAGGTTTTCTAATAAATATGCACTACAAAGAAGAGATAGGTGGTGAAATTCCAAAGCACTGGGCTCAGTGGAACAGAATCTTCAATACTTGCTGGGAAGAGTTTCCAAAGGTATTTTAAAGAGCCACCTTTGGAGTATGGAGAACTCTGTAATGACCTCATCATCTCAGAGATTTACAGATGTCAGAACACAGCACTGCTTTGGAGAAAGCGTTTATCAACATGGAGAGAGCCTGACAGCTCCTCAGAGATGTTTAAGGCCTGAAGGGTTATCTGGCCCTCCACTGCCACTGCCAGAGGAGGGCAATCCCACCCCAGCTGCTGAGGGACACTGCTGCAGGAGGCAGGAGAGGGAGGAACTTCTTGCACAATACCTGACTCACGGTACCGACCTCCGCTTCCAAAAATCATCTCCAAGAAAGCTGCAGAAAACAGGGAAGCACTTCCCCGAGTTATTATTTTATCTCAAAACAAACACCACACACCCAGAGTAGAGCACTTTTACAGCTCCTGCAGATAAGCAACATCTGAGACTCTTCACTGTACTCTTTTTAAACACACTTTAACAGTGTACCACACGTTGCTGCAGAGCGATGCCTTCATGTGGTTTCTGGGTGACTCTTTGGGTCCCAAACAGGAGAATTCAAGCATCTGGTTTCCACCTGTGTCTAAAAAAATCCAGTCCAACTGTTCTTGACTCATGAGACAACTGCGTCTCTAGAAGAAACTCCTGTTTTATCAAATACTTGTTTGTGCAGGGAGAAGAGGAAATCACCTAATTCTCTAAAGCAAACACTAAAGCCTTTATTTAGAACTCGATCTTAACTTGGTTAAGGCAAGAGAATGGATTGCTCTGACTATCCAGACACCTGGATCAAGCCTTATCTCAGATCATCCAGTACTTCACAGGGACTTTCAAACCACTTGAAACAAGAGTCCTGGAAGACAACAGTGACAGTCTGATCTGTTATGCCTCCATTTGAAAGATAGGAGTCTTTGAAAAAATCTTAAGGCAAAATTTCGAGCTACAAACAAGCAGATCAAAGATAACTCTTGTCATGGGTGAATTTCCCACCCCACTCCCCCGAGTATTAATAGTATCATAACTTGGCAACACATGATCGTTGACAACAGCTTGGGATGTTCATTTTGGGGGTATCTAATTTAGGCACTCGATTCCCTCTGAAGGCATAATTACATTGGGAACATGGGTTCTGACAATTAAGCATTAAAAGGATAAAAAAAATAAAACCACACCTAGGTTACTCTCCCAGAAGATGCTTTGTTTGCAGCTAGGGCCTGTGTTTCCTTTCTTGCCTGACATCTGAGGCAAAGCCTTTGTCATCCAGTCACACAACTGATGCTACCATCAGGATTCTCATCAGTCTTCATCTCTGAGGACCCAGTGCCCCCTTCCTTGGGTCACTGTTGTTCACCTGTGTTGTAAAATGTTCTCCTAATTCACTGCTTCAACTGTGGTAAGTCTCCTCTTTGCATTTCCTTACTGCTTCTCCCTTTTATTACATAGGCAGATGCTGCTTTCATTTCCAAGTTCCTGATAACATTCTCTCCTTCCTCATCTTTAACACCAGATACAAAATTCCCCATCTTGATCAGCCTGTAACACTAACTGCACCATTTCTGTGTAAAATTTTTACTGCACCATCTCTCTAAGCTCTCTTCTGTGCTGCTCCCAAGCTACAGAGGAGAGCTCTGCAAACACCCGCTCACCCACTTCCATACTGCACTTCAAACACTTCCTTCAGCTTCTTCCCTGTCCTGATACCTCAAGAATTTCTAGAGCCCATCGTCACAGTTAAAAGTAGTGATTGTTTCCATTTTGCTAGAACACTCATCTGAAGCACAGAGTATCAGGACCAAAACCACCTGGCACATGAAGCTAGCTCTTGTCATAGCACACACACGTCAACTTCCCACGGGAGCTGGTGTAAAGCAAGGACTTAGAAGAACAGATTCAACCTCAACTAAAAGCCAACCCAGAGTCCACTGCAGCTTTCTAGCTTTGGTACAGGAGCTGAACACACAAAGCTGCCTTATAACATTATTTTCACCCATCATCTGCATTTTCTTGTTTGAATACCAGGTAGGACCCCCGATATCTACCATGGATCAGTCCTGCAGCAAGCACCTATTCTTTAGCACGGCTAATGAACACATTGTGGATATACCTGCCGTTAGTTATCCCAGGAGGACATTCATGATGCCCTTGCAGGAGGGCACTGTCCTTTGCTGTTAACATGCAGCCAATATAATAGCCAAAGAGCAATGCAATTAACTTCTCCATAGGCTGAAATCTAAACCAGCAATTACTTCCATAATTCACTCAGAGCATCAGGCACCTTTACTCGGAAAGATTTCAAAATCTACATAAAATACACCAGTTGAGCTTTGACAAGACAATAAAATACCATCCCTTGCCATATTTCATTGTTTAGTGATGAGCGTCGTTTAAGGTCTAACCTGAAATGGGATTTAGGTACTCTCATCTTTATACTTTAGGTTTCCTCGCAAACTCCAACTTTGCAGGCCATAAATAACAAAATCTAAATAATTCTTTGTACTTTGTTCAATTTTTCTGTTTCTCTTGATGTAAATTTGCCTCAGTGAGCAGAATACAGCCCTTACTTCTCCAAGGGTTCAACATTAGCCAACAGCTGAACCCCGTTTCCCTGCAACACACCTGTGTGCCTACCACGCTCTGCTTTCTGCTGTTGGTAGAGCAGGGTCAGAAGCAGAATCAACAGATCTTGTCAGTTCTTCCTTCCCCCGTGCACACTGGTCAGCTTTGACTGAGAGACACGCTCCCGGAATTATCCACCAAGACTCTCCCTCGTTTGTTTGCAAGGAAAGAGTTAATATCTGTGACCCAAATATGGAGACCCATTTTAAACTTGCTGAAAATTGCTTTTTAATCCTAGCTCTCGAGGATTTCCTTTGAAACCATCTGCCATGCACGCTGGGTACTCTTTTCCTGTATGTATGCAGGATTACCAGAATATGGATTCTTTTGTGTAACTTAATACATTTCAGCATATTAAAAAATTAGTTGAAATTTCCATTCTTTACTGATTTCAACCATATACCCTAAACAGGGCTGTAAATCCTAAATCAGTAATAAGTTCATAGCAAAGCCAACACCCATATTTATCTTATTTACTGCATCATTTACAGTGCAACTCTAATATATTTAGCCTAACTCTGGGTAAGATGGAAGCAAACAGTTATGAGTCCTTCCACTAATATCACTTGTGCACATGCTTAAAGGTAAGCTCGAGCATTTCCCTGGATAGGAACAGGTCTAAGCACGTGCTTCCCCAGCTAGAGTATAGTTTGAAGACACAATTAACATGGTAATTACAGAGCACAGAAGACTTCCAAATATTATTTCTAGTCTATTGTTCAACTTGTTCCATTTGCTTGCTAGGTATTTTTATAGTCCAAATACTGAAGAGAGGAAAGTCACATTCTTAATTAACAGTGTCTTAACCCTGGCATGTGCAGCCATCTATATTGGAGCAATCAGACAAAACACAGAAAAGATGCTGCTCCTGTCTGAATAATCCCAGTCAGTGATTGAAATAGCAAATGCAAAGCAAGGTAGATTTATAGGTTTATCCAATAGATAGATTATAAAATAAAACCAAAGTTATGGAGCATTCTCAGCGGAGTACTTTTCAAAGTGGTGATTTGCCTGGAGGCATCCCGAGAACATAAAATAAGGAAAATTCCCTGCCTAGTTTTAATCACCTAAGGTGACAGCAGCCTTTCAGAAGGCACAACCTGGGAACTTTTGGTTCACGTCAGCACACCCGAGAGCAACATCACTCTGTGTGGGCTTCCTGCAAACAGCCCTCAGTCCTCATCCGCATGCTTCTGCTTCACAGAACACCCAGTAAAAGTGATCAGGAACCCAACGTCCCCCAAACAGTCCCCTCTGAGCCATGGGCAGGGTCCCCTGCTCGGATCCTTTTGGCTGGAAAGCGGCGGCGTTCGATAGGATTCATACACGGGACAGAGCTACACACGCAGATGTTGGAAGAATATGGAGTGAGGAAAAAAGCAAGGAAATAATTTTGTTTCAGCAATAACAGATGTTGGAGCATCATCCTGCAGACATGTTACTTTTAATACAAAACTGCTCATGAAGCGAGCGAGGGGGTGAGGACAGAATCAATGCTCAATTAGCCAGTTATTTCAGCATTTCCATTTCAGTGAGCTTCCTGGAGGATTCTGTTCATTTTTCCTTCACTAATATACATCTCAAATTAGTTTTGTCTTAAACATCAGTGAAAAATTCCGCTGTTTGAAAAGAAATCCTGCACCGGCTGGTGTCGGCCCTTAATGACATGTTATACTGTCATTTCCTTCCGTAGAAACCCAGAGCTATTCACAGCATCCCATGGCACTGCTTGGGATTAGATTGAGTGGCAGACAACAGCCTCATGTCCTGATACATCTGCTGATAAGACAAATGGACAGTGGAGGACTAAGGGTGCTATGGCATTTGCAGACATATCAGCGATGAAAAAAGCCCCAACCAAATGCATAATAAATAGATTAAAACCACCTTTCTCCAGCTAAGGGAGGGATTAACTGCAGCCTGGTCTGCTTTCCAGCTGGGGAGTAACCTGCTTTCCCTCCAGGCTGCATTTCCCACTCACGTTATCAATACAGCACCACAGCTTCTCTCCACTTCCATAAACTTGGTCAGCGATGGTGAGGAGCTGGAGACACCAGGGACCTAAGAGCTGCCCGTGCTGTGGCTACAGAGTGCAAAAGAGAACTGATATCTGCTTGGCTCTCACCAGCCTGGCTCTCTGCTTGCAGCACAAAGCCCCAGTCCCCAGACTCCTGAGAAATAAAGGCAGGCACAACCTGGGCAGTGGAATGCACTGAGGAGCCTTGCAGGGACAGTCAGTGAAGCACAGTGTGTGAAGGCTAAACAAGCACCTCATGAACAGCATCCAACTCTGCTACTGAACATCCCAAGGAACCCAAGTAAAACCCAACTACTAATCAGAAGCAATTCAGAGCAGCTCAAGAGATAGATGTGAAGCTTTTGAGGCTGTACGGACCCTCTGGGATCTGCTAGGCAGCACAGCATCACCCAGCAACCACAGCTCTGTGCCCCTCGGAGCAAGGGGCATCCCCATCACAGACATCAGCACTCAGGGCTGCAACAGGGGCTTCTGAACTGCCACTCAGCTCAGGCACGGTTTCTCTTCAAACTGTACCCCCTTTTTAATGCCAGACTGCTACTATGTCACTCCAGAGTCTCATTTACAGAATATTTACATCCCACTTCCCTTTACAGCAAATTAAATTGAACCATTAAGAGTGTACAACAAAAGAAAAGTTACCAGCAGCCTTTAGGATGCCTGGAATTCAGAGGGACACACTGAGAGGGCCACCAGTGCCAGCAGGCACACACCCCCAGAGACAAGAGATTTATCAGCAGCTACAAATGACAGTTGAGAGCCCTGTATCTCTTGGATGATTCTCCATCCTAAGTGTTTTTGGAATACATTTGCTTAGCTGTGTATAACGCAGCTCCTCATTAGGACTACGGGAAATCCATGGACAATTAACATCCCAGAGGAAGCTGTCTCGAGCTACCCCGTGTTTCTTCACACACGTGTGTAAATCTGCAGGCTTTCAGTAGTGCCACATTAGAGACTATTCCAAAGCAAACAAAAATCCTCACCAAGAGAGGAAAGACAACCCCCCAACAGCATAACTGTTTACAAACCAGTTTCTTAACACCGACCGGTCCCCCAGTAGCACAGGAACTGGCGAGGTGGAACTAATTGATACAAATCTCCTGAGGGGAGTACTGCTGCTGGTTATCTTGATAGGAGAAATGTAGTCCAGAAGGATAAATTGGATGGACAGCTGAAAAGCTTTAGCTCTCCTGGTAGGAAAGGAATTGATCTGGTAAAGAAAGCCCTTAAAGGGATATTATCACGTCAAAAAAACAGGATTAGGAAAAACACTGATGATAATAAAAACCGAGACAGCTCGGAAAACTTTGTGATGCTGTCAGTACTTCAGCACTACTGTTTATTTCCACCAATTATTTCCACCTTCACAGGGAAAACGGAAGATGTCAATCTTGGAATATTTCTCCTAAACTCACCATACGAATATAAACACGAAACCCTTTGATAGGAATGTCCACATTCTTCAATTAGTGGTTTCATTTTTGCATCTAGTGCTTATCAATCCCCCTTCTGCCGAGTCCAAGGGAAGATAAAAGTACTTAGATATTCACAGGCCTGTAGAAGATTCTCTTCATTTTTCTGGCAAAATGTTACATCAGCCTTTTCCTGGTTAATTTTACTGCCCACTCCTACATCAATTACTCAGTTCCATAAGCAAGACAGGTACCCATTCATTACAATCATCTTTTGATAAATGAAAGAATTAATATGTATGTTACATGAGGTGTGAATTTTTACTCCCAAGAGCACTTGATGCAAGTTTTTTTCTTCAGAAACACCTGATTTCAAGTAAAGGATCATGTGAAGCAACAGCATAACTAACAGATTCTCTAGATGGACCTCGCAGGGAGCATTGTCTCATTTGTGTGACTTCTGTAAGCAAGCTGAAGTTTCCTGGACTTCAGCGAGAGCGCTGCAATGTATGGAGAGAAGAGAACAGATGTTGCAGCCAAAATAGCTCATGCTGTACCTGCTGCTGACAGGGCTCTCCTGAGGCTATCAGGAAATGAAGCACCTGAAGCCAGCTGACCATTCGGGTGGAAAAGCATCAGCAAGAGCTCTTAAACCAATAAAATTCTCCTTGTACAACGTGACTGCTGTCTGTCTGACCAAAGAAACAGCTTCCAGTCACCTGGACCAGTATTCCCCAGGTCACACTGAAATGAAGATCATGTCCCAGCCCTTTACCTTTCCTGCTAGCAGGTCTGAATTAAGACAGCAACTGGGTTGCCTGACACGTAAACTCAATGCTGAATTAAAGGTGCAAATGATGCCATTACTGTCAGAGCCTTGTCCTGGCTGATAAACCTCCTGACCTTTACCTCTGTGCCTGGCTTTATTCAATAACATCGCAGACAAGTGCGCGTGGTCACCCTGTGCAAATCCACTGCTGCCAGACCTGTGCTGGGGAAAGGTGAATCAGAAGCAGCCAGCAGCAACAGCAGGCCAAAGCATGTCCCCAAACCCTAACAGGCTGCGCAGGGCCAGAACCACAGGGGGTTTATCACACACTGATCAGCTTCCTTCAGGGTTCTGCATACGAAGTGTTTTACATTAAGCCTCTGCTGTTCTGGAGGCCACGGTTGCCCCGATCCTCAGCGAGGGTAATTTAGGTAGAGAACTCTGGAGTCAATACTGAATCTGCTTTTCACATCTCTGACAACCTAACAAAGCACAGGTTTTGAGTTGTGATGATTCTAAGAAATCTTCCCTCTAAATGCAGTTGCAAAACATAATCCAGTCTACCAGGATCCCACTCTGAAGACAGCACTGGAGTGCAAAGTTGCTGTGAACCAGGCTCCAAGTTTGCTGTCTCCTATCAGTTTTCAGATGTCCTGGTCCTGTTCAGATTCCCATCCTGACAACACCACGGGGAACCATCACGACTCTGCACCTCAGGAGAGCTCTGAGCTGCAGTCTCAATGGACAGGTGTGCTGCTGCAGAGACCACGACTCAATTACTGTTTGAGTGTTTGCATAATGCACTGGGGAGGATTGCTTGGTTTTATTTTTGATGCTGACTGCATATGGTCTGCTGCAACGCTCGAGGAACTGACATGGTGAGGGATTTTTGAGTTACTATGCCAAGCAAATTAGTCATGAAAAACCACTAAGAAGCTGCTCAAACTGGAAACAAAGGGGCACGGGGGAGAGGAACTGGAATCGTGTTGACTTTGTGCTATCATTATAAAGCTGTAGCAAACAAAGCTAACTGGCATTCATGGATACATCATCACTTGCAAGAAGGTAACAGCCTAAGGGTTCAGCCTCCTACCCAGGATCACACCACACCATACCTATGGAATATTGGGTGAGAATACAGCTCAGCTGACCTGGCAAACTGTTGCCAGCACTTTGTTTCAGTGTAATTGGGGGACACAAAACAATCACAACCATTGGCTGTGATGCTGCAAACACTCTTTGGAAGAAGGAATACAGTCAGAGGAGCATACAATCAATTCAGATCCACTCAAATCCTTTCTTCAATTTGCTGTCACTGGAATCAATGAAGGAACAGAAAAAAGCAGAGCAGCAAGTCAGGTCTCAGAAACAGTGTTCCCAGAACCACCAACACAGCAACAGTATTTTCTATTCTGATTGATCTACACTCCAGAAAACTCAAGATATCTTAAGTACTGGTGCCTTGGCCTCCTTCCTCCACACCACCACTGAATAAAAGACACAGCAGAAAAAGTGCTTGGATATTATTATACCTATTTTAATTTGGAGGAAAAGTAAACAACCTGCTTTTCTCCCTACTCCAAAACCCATTATTTAGGGAACGTGCTCACACAAAAATAAGTGGCTTGCGGTGGTGTTTTCAATTCCCCACCTTTGAGGGAGGATAACATGCTGTGGAGCTATTTTAAGAACATCTCATTCAAAAAGGTCTCCAATTCAGCCTTCAGAGACAGAGATGATTTTCTTGCTGCTTCAACATCTTTACTGGCATGACATTTGCTTCAGAGGGAGTTCATTTGCTGTTCCAACATCAAAATGGAGCAAGAGCAGCTGCCAGGAGAGGGATAAAAGGAAACACTGGTGACAAAGAGCAGCAGGGTCATTTCTGGTGCAAAGAAATGTAGAACAGAGAGAACTGCAGAACTGTCACTTTCTCAGAAAAGCCACAGGGGACAAAGACCTCCCCTCTACCTCCTGCAACTGGTGTTTAGCAGCAGAAGGAAAACGAGACAGAACAAACTAAACAACCGGGCTGAAGTCTGTAAATGGCTTATTATTATAAAGCACCAGAAGTACCTGAGCACTTCCTGTTAAAGCCAAGCTCATGCCCAAGCTCTGCAGTGAGCAAAGAATTCAGTAAACCCTCCAGAAAACTGAAAATAAAGCACTTTTGGCTAGGAAGCACTAGACAGTGTGGAGTCCTGTGTTCTGGAGGCGACAGCTTTTGTGGTGAGCTCAAGCACCCAGTGCTAGCACAGTCTGCACCTCGGTAGGCACCGCGCTGAACAAACGTGGGGCAAGGCTGTCAACTGCAAGACCACCTCAAAACCTACACTGCGAGAGCCACAGACAGGCCTGACAGGCCAGTGAAGCAACATAAGTGCCTGTAGAGTCTGATCTACATCAGAGAGATGCGGTATCTCAGATGACACCACCTGTCATTTACACCAGTTGTCCCCTACCCCATCTCAGCCACATCCACGCAGCTCTACTGAAGTAATTCCCTCAGGTTAATCACTTCTCAGAGAAGCAAAGTTCCCACACTGCTGCTTTAATGACAAAGGTGAGGCCAACAGGTCTTTTTAAACAGGCTACCAAGCTTAAGCTGGGTCATCTACTTCATTTGACTGCCTCCTTCCCGTGCCCATCTCATTAACACACTGCCCAGAGCAGGCCAGGGATGTGTTGCTCGTCCCACACGTGGGCATACTGCCACCCTTGCAGACTTTAAGGCATAAACCTTTATACACAAGTTAAACCAGAATATTCTTTCCTCTGCTCCTCACTGCACTGGATTGCTAGACTAATTTATCCTTCTCCAGTTTTGTAGGGAAAAAGCTTTAAAGATGAAAACTATGGAAACACATTCTTTGCAAAGAAAAGGACTAATGGACACCAACAGGAATGTTTAACCCAAGATGCTTCATGTGTATTAATGTTTGTTCTGCTGTATGTTAGGACCACAGTTCATTTAGAGCATGACATCCATCTACCTAACCACAGCTCCTCAAATTCACAGGCACTAGCACCCTGTTTGACACCTTTGGGGATTCAGCATTAGGATTTCTGAAGCAGGTATCACCAGGGTGTTGCAGGACACTGGGAACAGCATCCCTACAGTTGTATCCCACGGTACGCGTGAGCTGGTCAGACAACCACAGGATAAACTGTCAACGGTGCAGCTCAGAGCACCCCTTTTGTGGAGCAGGGACAAATCTGAGCAAGCATTTTATTATGCTTTGCTCCACTTAATGTTGCTTTTTCTGTAGTACAGGGTCACAAAAAGCCCTGTGTGGATAAGTGCTGAAGGACATTGCACACAACACTCAGCCATGAAATCTAAAGACTTACTCTAATATCCAGAGCCCTGCTTTCACACCTAGTTCTTGTGGCACAAGAAAAACCCCACAAAGCCTCTGTCTGGAACCAGACCACAGCATTTCATACTGTGCAATAGGATACAATCTTTTGTGGAGAATTTTCAGGTGAAAGCCCTGCTGAGGAGCATCAAAGAAACAGACCTGGCTGATTACAAATTGTCTTCCTTCCCTCGCCCTTATGTGGAGGGCTGTCAGAAAGGCTGCAGCCCTGCAGAGCAAGTGGCAAATCCAAGGGGAAAATAAATCTTGAGTTGGAAGAGACTAAACCTGATGCAGTAGATTTTTCAGCACGGGACCAGCCTGTGCCCTGTGTTTCTCACACAGGATTTACTGGTGTGTGCAGTTTTTAAACGAGTTTAGCAGAGTGCCTGACAACGCCGCTATGCTAGCACTCGGTGTTTGGTACTCGAGCAGCAGCCTTGCTACTGCTTTACAGAGCTCTTACTGTGAATAAAATAGTAAGAGACAGATGCATGCCCCCATGAATAACTGTCTTCACCAGTAAGAGATTAGAATTGATCTGTCATGTTTCATCAGCAGTAGTCACCAATCGCATATCGCCATGCATCACTGGGGATGACAAATTAGCTGCAATCAAACTGGGCTTTGGCAGGATCTAGAGCAGTGTCTCTACCTGCCCAGTTCAAATTACTATGGCTAGATTTTGCCAACTCACTCATCAAGCAGCTCAAGCTCATTGAGCTACTCACAAAACACTCGTGCTCAACATTACACGAGCCAGCTCCGTAATGAGCTCCCCTCAGCAGACCTATGCTGCTTATACAGAGGCTTTAAATAACGAGGAAGCACCGACTTAGAATCGTTTGTTCTGCAGCCCTGTCTGAGCAGAGTGATTCATAACTCACAGGTGACACTTCCCTCAGTACAGGTCCCTCGCTTGAAACAAAGGGTCCCACAGAAATTGACCACTTGGCGAGTTTCACATTTCCTGAACACAAATGTTTTTTTTTTCCTTAAACATACCTCTGTATGAATCAATGGATCTCTTCCCCCTTAGCTTTCATACCATGGAGTGCCTAAAACCCAGCTGAACTGACAGTCTAAAGCTTCACAGCCTGACAGGGGCCAGGCACACCAATGAAAACTGTTTATCAACCCATTGTAGAAGGAAGATACACTTGCTCGGGTGGGTCATTCTACACTGTCACCTGACAGAGCTCCATATGGACGTGGAAGATAAGTGCAGCCCTTCAGCTGCCAGCTCACTCGTCTCTCACCACACTGAAAAGAGCTGGTTCAACTTCAAAGGGCAAATAAAAGACAGATAATATGGTTGTAGCATTTGGTGGAACTAAAATTAAAAAGTGGGTCCCAGATTTTCTTTAGACTGAACTGCCAAGGAAATTGGAAAGCATGGCTTGTAGGGGTCCTGTCAAGAGCTGTCAGGAAAACTGGTGACAAAACTCCTAAATTAGCCACCAAAACAGCACACGTCTGAGTAAGTCTCAAGAAGTGGCCATCACCAGACTTTCAGTGCATGCTAGAAAAATGTTGACTTTTTCCATGCCACTGCACACTCTGTTTATGACCATAAATTCATCTGCAGTCCAGTGGCAAGACCAAGGTAATTTCTGCCTTTTCTTACCATCGTGCAGTTGAAGATGACTAACTCTCAGCAAGTACACGAGCTGAAATTAAACTCTGCTGAAATCAATTGTTTAAAGACATGTGATCCAATTAACTCGGTAACGTACGTAACTGAAAAAAAATAGAGATGACACTTTATATTTGGATCTGCATAAAGCCACCAAGACATTGATCTGCAAATACGTTTAGAACGCAAGCTTCCATACAAAGATTATCAGACAACTGCTTCATTTTACTACATGGAGAGATTTTGCAGCAATANGTTTAGAACGCAAGCTTCCATACAAAGATTATCAGACAACTGCTTCATTTTACTACATGGAGAGATTTTGCAGCAATAGGGAAAGAACTCCACAGTGAGAAAGCGTGGGAGAGTTCTAAAAGCCTTCCAGTCCTTGCAGCACTTCCTTATGCCCAGGCCCACCCACCCTACTTGGTATCTACTTCCTTCCATTGTCTCACACACCATACTCTCCAGACCTTGCGGGGCAGCAGAGACCCAAAGGATCCTTGGTCTTTGCCACATTCCCATCAGCAGCTTGTCATCAGCTTCAAAAAAACCCTTCCACCAGACAGCTAGAAACACAATTTCTGAGTATTCTGTCTCTTCTTCCAATAGGCATTAGTAAAAACTGGCCACAGACCAAAGCTACTCTTGCTTACTTAAGTCTGTGTTTTTAAAACGTGACATGGTAGCAAACCTCTGCTGTAATTCCAGGCAGGAATACTAGCTAACAACCTTTCAAAATGCAGCAGAAACTGTTTTAACAAAGAACCTGTACTCCTGCGAGACTTTTCTTGTTTACATTCTCAAAGGGCAGTCAGAAATATGCAAACCCCATTCTTACAGAGATTTCACACTCAAGCTCTAGGATTTGCAAGAAACTTTCACATCTCCAGTCTCCTTTCCCCCGTGCCATGTGGCAGCCCAATGATGCAGTTCAGTTTTTAAAGGGACACACAGAAAGGATAGAACGAAGGACTCGACACTGTGCCACCAGGCATTTGCTAGCAAAACGCCATCAATGCGGCCACACTATTACAGCCCTGCCCCTCTTTTCTCCCCGCCCGGGCAGGAAGCCGAGGCAGAGGAGGAAAGGCCGGCACTCCTCTCAGCCGGGGCACGTACGAACTCACTCATTTATTTCCTTCGGAACTCCTCACCCAATTTAATCATACGGAGGAACCTCTTTATCACCATCACAGTTAATTTAACTCTACCACCATCACGGGTAAGGCTCTGATAACCAACGTTTTTTTCTTGAAGTAAAACTATTAATCAAATATGATTAATATTCACACAAGAAAATGGAAGGTGTTAAAACTGTCAATTTTTTATTAATCCCTGGTTGAGGGAACACTGATGCTTCAAAGGACCACGCTGCAAACCCCGCGGCCTAAGTGAACTCCAGCAACACGCTGCCCTGGGGCCTGTGCCGCCACCTACTCCACATCTAAAGTGCACCTTCTGGGCACGGGAATGCACAGGCTGCAGCAAGCCTCGGACAAACAGGCTACAGCATCTGCTGAAAACAGACGAACCCTCCCGTTATTCGTTTCATCCCGAGGGAAGGGAAGAGGGAAGCTCATCTTCGTGCGAGATGCTGCTTCCCACCTGCTCCGGAGCCCACGGGCAAGGCTCAGGCCTCAGCGCCGGCCCCGCGCTTCCTCCGACCTCAAGGTGCTTTAAAATAACGCCCTTCAAGCTTCACCTTCTGGTCTTCAAATCGAAGGCACAAACCCAAAGAGACGGCCCCCACCACCCCCCAAAACAAACAAAAAGCCTCCGGGAGCTGGAGGCCGCCCCGCCTTTCCGGCCCCTCTCCTCTCCCTCAGCTGAGGCGGGCAAAGAT
>VWZY01012997.1:131790-179679 GCA_013399075.1 Chloroceryle aenea | reverse complement strand
GGCTGCGGCCGCGGCGATGTTAAACCCAGGGCAGCAGCAGCCATATTTCCCATCACCGGCACCGGGCCAGGCCCCTGGACCAGCTGCAGCAGCCCCAGCTCAGGTACAAGCTGCAGCAGCTGCTGCAGTCAAAGCGCACCATCATCAGCACTCACAACATCCACAACAGCAACTGGACATTGAGCCGGACAGACCTATTGGATATGGAGCCTTTGGTGTTGTCTGGTGAGTAAAGTCAAAAAACTTGAACCGATTTTCATTTTTTTTTTTTACCAGATCATAACTCATTCTTGGTTTTGTCATTTGACTCGGAATACCAGAAAGCTGCTTTCAACATTTCTTTTGACTCGTTCTTCTCTGTTCTTAGAAAGTTGGCTTCGCTTGTTGTTGTTGGCGGAACGGGGTTTAGAGGGGCGAGGAGCAGCCTCTGGCTGCCGGGCCGCACCGCCGGTCTCTTCCCACACATGCACCGTGGCTGTGTGCCTCCCGTGCGTGTGATTAGAGCATGCATGGTGGTAGCTGAGCTGTGCTTCCGAAAGCTCCAGGTTAACAAATGAGCACAAGAATGTCTGTTTTGACCTGACTTAAGAGCTGGAAATGAAAGGCGTATGAAAATGTCTTCCTGCTGAAGTCACCTGTCAAGATCTTTGTCTCGGAGGCTGTTTGACCTGCGGTAGTACGCTCCGTGCTACCTGGAACGAAATAGCTGAACTTTGCTCTGCTCTCATAAATGCAAACGGGGTTTCCTCGCTTTCCGTAGCGCTGCCTACGGCCCCTGTGTCCCCCCGGCCGCGGCTTCGGAGGACTCTGTCCGAGCAGCTCAGTATCTTCCAAGATACTCTGCGACCACCTTATGTAACTATTGCCCTTCAGGATAACTGAAGCGAAACCAGCGTGGGTTTCGTACATCTATAAACACTTCTTTCTCTTTTCATAAGTGGTTGCCAGTTGGCCGTGTTCTGAAGCGCTCACCGGGAGCAGGAGGGACCCGGGCGGTGGTTCTGAGCGCAGCGTGCTGCAGGGCGCTTCTCGGGGCACAAACACAAAAGTTTGAAGAGCGTGGCTCTGCCGTGTCCGGGCAGGACCTTCCACAGCACTCGCTCAAGAAGACTCCGCGGTGCTCAGGGAGCCCTGCTCCCGGCGCTGCCCGCGCGTTGGTTTGAGCGGGGCAGCGGCGTCGCGTGGCCGGGGTACAGGCGGCACCAGCGCTCTGCAGGACGGGCCTCGGGAGAGCGAGGGGTGTTAGTGCTTCCTCCCAGCCCGTGGGCTGGGCACGCACAGCCAGAGCAGTGTGTGGAAGGACCCCGTGTTTTCCAAGAAGGCTGGACAGGCTGCACGAAGCGGGCGCAGGGTAACGTTACGCTCGGTCTTGTTTCCTCTAACTCGGAGGGCCCAGGGAGTTAATTGAAGCGCAGAGTTCTCGGAGTCGGAGGGGTGCTGTTGTAGTTGGTGCTGCTGTGATCTTGCTGTGGCACTGTGGAAAAAAAGAATGGAAAGTGACGAGAAATCTGCTGTAAAAAAATATCTAAAGATTATTTCCATCTGTTCATGTATTTTTTGATAAAATGTGGAGGTTTTTTAACTTAATTGTTACGAGCTTGCTTAAATTTAGATCGTTACATAAGATCAGACCTCGTTATCATTCCTACCATCATTTTGTTTACCTGTATTACATCTCCTAGGTCTTTATTTTCCCAGTTTTATTTGCCAAAAAAATCGGGTGCAAAGAGAGATCTGCTTTCATAATACTCAGTATAACAAAAGGTCAAGCTTGCATATTTAAATATAACATCATTAAGAATGCTGAGGAGAAAAAAAAAAGAAGTGTGGAAAGCAGAAGGGTCTGCTCTTGACTGACATCAGGAGAACGGTGCCAGAAGTGTCCACCCGTCCAGAGACCCCTGACCTGGTGGCTGCGTCCACACCGCAGGAACGGCCACCAGTGGGACTCTGCCGGCAAAGCTGCACCTCCAGCTTCTCCTTCACGATGACAACAGCTTTAAAAACAAACAACCGAGCGAGCACCGTGGAGGGAGGGTGATAACAAACTAAAAGCAGGAAAAGCAGAAGCTCCGGGGTCAGCTCTCCTCTGGTGAGGCTGCACGGCAGGCTGCCAGTGTCACTGGCTGGAGTGCGGTTCCTCTTCGCTCGCGTCCGTTTGAATTCAGCGGTCACCGCTCAGCTCTTGGCATCTCGTGGTAACTCCTGCAAGCGAACGCAGCCTGAATTTAAGAGTCTGTGAGCAATAATTAAATGGAGTGTTAGATTTCATTCAAAACGTGAAAGAATGCCTGTGCAATTTAACTTTAGCCGTGTGAGAATGCATCTGAGCATAAACATTGATCGGGGTATTTATAGTTGAAGCGACTGAGACAGGAGAAATGTATCGTTTGGTGCAAGTGTAACCCAGGATTGTCAGTGACATAGGCCTGGGCTAATTCTGAGTGAGGGTTCTGTGGCTTATCTGTAGCTCTCTCTGAGCCTGTATTGTCTCTAGTAGATAACTGAAAAGTTCACAGCTGTACTTCTGAGGGAAATGGAGGTTGTTTTGTTCTGCAGACAGTTGGAGTACTTGAAGTCATCTTTCATCTCGCTGCTCAGATGTGTCACTGCATTGTCGAGAAAGATACAACTCATCCCGCGGTTAACTTCAGCTCCTCGAATAAGTAATCGGTAGCGTGTGGTATTGAGTTTCCCGTTAGCGTGCTGAGAGAGATTTTGACTTGGCAGTTGAATTAGCATTTGTCATTAGTTCATTTGTCTGGTACTTCATGATGTTTTGGGGTAGCTAATGTGCTGCTGAGTTTTTCACTCATGAAGAGCCAAAGCATCGTGCTTCAGCACTTTCATTATTAACTCCTGCACGCTTGTATGGCTGCTGCTGGTATTTGTGTACACAAACTGTCCTCGCTCGGCTAGCTTATGTCTAGTTGTGTCTTAAACCAACTGGCCTTGCCACGTCATCTCCTTTGACTGCACGGAGGCTTTAAAGTGAACTTAACCCAAGCTGGCAAAGTAGGAAAGAATTTCTCGAGCAGCCGGCGTTAAATTGCTGTGTTTATCTGGGTTTGTGGTGCTTTGGCACGGAGGAAAGACCTGCGTGTTGGTGCAATACCAAAGCTCGGTGACTGTCACAAGAGGGGTGGGGGAAGTTGCTGAAGCAGGAAGAGCTGTGCAGGTACCTTCCCCAGGTTCTGCAGATTTGCTTAACTGCGCCCTGCTTTGGCAGACAGCCACCGGCCAAGTCACGTACCTAATTTGCTGAAGACAGAGCGATTTGCTCTTGAAGCATTCACTGTTCACGTGTTCTCAGAGCGCTGAGGGGAAAAAAAAAATCCAGATTTTAGTTTCAGCAACA
The DNA here is from genome assembly GCA_013399075.1 of Chloroceryle aenea. Classification (NCBI taxonomy): domain Eukaryota; kingdom Metazoa; phylum Chordata; class Aves; order Coraciiformes; family Cerylidae; genus Chloroceryle; species Chloroceryle aenea. The sequence goes on along the minus strand of VWZY01012997.1, from coordinate 176,321 downwards.
AACTCCGTGCCCCGTGTTTCAAACCGTCTGTCTGATTTTGGGAAGTCTTGTGCCTATTCTAGGAATAAGGAGCTGTCCTTCGGAGCAGTGCTCCCTTTTTGCTGGGGAGACATGCTGCTGCCATCTGGTGGGATTCCTCAAAATAATAATAATCGTAATAATCACGGAACCCCCGAACCTGCTGAGGCTCACCAGGTTTGGAGCGAGGGTCAGAGCCTTGACACCGCTGCAAGAGGCGCTCCTGCTGCTCTCACACGGATCCCGAGCCCGTGAAGGGGACTGCAGCTTGTCTGGAGGCAGAGGGGGAAGGATTACTTCTGTTGGTGGTTCAAGCTGTTAACGCTGCTGCTGAGAGTCTGGGAAAATGTGTTGTTGGTTGGGAAATATCCGCTCCCCTGGGATAAAAACTGTGCCTCTGCAAGGTGTGCGGGGATTGGATTTGTCTTTGACGTGTCTCTGACTTTGAAAGGTTGTCATTCATCGAAGATTGTGAAATCAAGGCATCTGTTTTATTATTACCAAAACTATGTTAAAAGGCATCTCTGGGAAATCTCTTACGAATGACAAGAGAAAAAAAAAAACTTTTAATTTTTTTAGCCTCCCGATTCACGCAATTTTAAATTGCCGTGCGGTTCACAATGTGCTCTCTTCTGATACTTCTTATTCAGAAGATCAAACAGCAGGATAACATTCCAGACACTGTGACTACTGATGCTGAGGCAGGACATCATGGACAGGCTGCTCGAACTTTTAAAGGCAGAAATAATTCAGCTTAAACCATTCATTCCTGGCCTTCCAAGGCCTGAAATCACTGCGGGCATTGCTAAATAAAATGTTAAAGGATATTACATACAGTTGTTTGTTGCCTGGACCCTGGAACTATTTTAAGAGGGTTTTATCACTGTCCTGGTACTAAGCACAGCAGGAGGAAAGATGTTTCCAGGATAAACCGATAATCTCCTGTTACGTTAAAGGAACGTGTCGAGCCGAGCAAGAGTGCAATACAGGGAATTTATTTTGGACAAAATTGCTGGAATGTGTACTGGGAAAAACAAAAGATGTTAGAGCTTCAAAAGATATGAATAATGGGTGGATAAGTTCCCCTTCTGATGTCTGATATAACAGCATTTTGCATAGTTAATGCAAGTAATAATAATGATAATGCAAAAGCCCAGGCTGCCAAGAGTTCAGAAGAAGCTGAATTACAAAAATTTGTTTTACGAAACCTTTGAAGACTTTTGGTGTGAGAGATTTTTCTCAAAGCTAAAGCTGGTTTGTATCACGATCTGTTTCCAGCCTCTCAGACTCGCCTGATAGGGGAAGATGGTTCTTGAACGTCATTGTCCCGTGTTAGTTATTGTTTAGGTGGACAATTGTTTGCTTTGCAAAACTATTTTGTGTTAGTCTAAAATGACCTTGCTTTGTGACCAGTCAAAAAGATGCAAAGGGACTTTGAAGTTTATCCTGGAGCTCTCAGAATGAGACTGAGCATAAATGGAGGACCCTGAGCGGGGAGTTCTTCCTCTGGTAGATGGAACAGAATATCCACCAGCGTTGTGTAAGGGGGCTCTGGAGGAGTGATCCACACCAGTAATGCTGTCCCCAGGGAGAGCCCTTCCACACATTCAAACTAGGCAAATCCAAGACAGGTCCAAATCACTTTTCAAAGTGCTGATACTAGAGCTAGCGAAGATGCAACCACAGAACTAACCTAGAGTAGGACTCGGGGTGTTCTTAAGAGGTGGAAACGTCTACAAGGTCATATATTCATTTTTGGTTTAGAGAAATTGCTCTTGGTAACGGGCAATAAGGATGTTTCACATAAACAAAATGGTCAGAAATAATTTATTTGGGGAGCTTGTCTGTACTGAGTGGAGTGTTCAGCACTGCTGATCATTTCTCTCCTCTAGGGAAACGTGAAGCTCTTCCTTTCGAACGATGCTCCTGCTCTGTCTGCACAGACTGAAACCAAAAGGTGATCCGAGGTTTCCAGGTTCCACTGTTCAGTCCTCTCTAGGCCCAGCGTGCAACCCCTTCCATCAGAAGCTGCGACACAAACGTCACTGTAATTGCCTGTGACAATTGTCCGGGTGACGGTTTTTCCAGCGCGTCCCCTCTCCTTTCCCGGTCTCTCTGCCGCTGTCGCCTGTCCGGAGCCGGGCAGAACCATCCCAGGCCAGAGCCCGGCAGCCAGCACTGCCCTGTGGTGTTCCACTTCTGTGCCATCCTTCAGTGAGCTTTTCTGTTGTCCGGGCGTCTGATGCAGATAGACAGTGACTTCCTGAGGAAGAGACAAAGTCGGTTTCATCCAGTTATTTCTTGGAGGAAACCAGGAGGATGCCTAAGGCAAGAGAGGCAGTGGTGGCGATGGGCGCATTAGAGAGCGGGGTGGATTGTGTTTCACACTTTCCATCACAGTTTAAGGATCTGCAGGTGATTATCTTTAATCGCTGTGTCAGTGTTTTTTAAAGGATTGCTTTATCTAAATTGGATTCCGACTCTATTTGTGAAGAAATGCAGGAGAACAATGACCTCGTTCAGTGTCTTTATGTGGGAAATTTCACAAAGCTGGTATGTTTAAGTTGGGGTGTTTTTTCAAATTTCATGAAAAGAAAAATTCTGTTAACAGTTAAATGACTCTATCCCCAAAAGTGCTGAATTAAATGGAATGGATATAATAACTCCTTGCATTTAAATGAGACATTGGGAATTGGGTGAAATTCTATCTAAGTAATAGAGGAGATTGTTCATTATTGTCTTGCAAGATGATGCAAGAAGGAAGGAATGTGGATAACGCTTTGGTTTTTCCCTCAAAGTTGGGCGAGGACCATTCTGAATAAATTAGTTCACCGTAAATTGTGCCAAGGTCAGCATTTCACAGGTCGTTTGAAACGCCTGTTGTTTCGCAGCACCTGCAGATCTCGGTGGTGTTTGTCTCCAGGCAGGGTGCTGATAACGCAGTTAGGCCACGGTAGCCTTCGGTATTTCCTCCGAGTCCTGCAAGCGGTACAGCGGGGCGGCTTTGGCAGGGTCGACAGCTCAGGCCTGATCCTGCAGAGGATGTAGTTCAGATGGTCTTTGCTCCTCTGCCCCTTTTTCACCTGGTTTTCAGAGTGGTCAGGTTGTGGATTTCACTGATGGAAGACACAAGTGCCTTTAGTGGTTACACCTGGGTGAGGGTGTCAGCGCTCACACCAACTGCGGGTGATCAGGGTGGTGAATAAAGGGAGGAACAAGTGGCTCTCTGGGAGGAGGGTGTTTCATGGCACCGGGCTCTTCAGTTCTTGGGGGAACGATGGGCCTGAGAATGAAAATAGCTTTGGGCAGGTGAAGAAGGAGGAAGCCTTGGGGATATGTTTGAAGTGTTTTTTGATGACTTGTAATGGTTGTATCTGGGTCTCATGTATCTTTAATCCCCTGGAAAGTTCTGCTTTCTAGTCTGGAATACTTAACCCTCAGTTTTTCACGTGAGAAAAGCTAGCTCAAAATTGGATAGAGCTTGCTTGAACTGAATTTGTGACTAGTAAAATGAGAAACATTTTGTTAAGAGAATTCTTTTTTTTTTCTTAGTGGCACATCAAACAAATCCACAAAGCACTGTACTTCCTACACTGTAGGAAATAAGAGAATGGAGAAGGTGGCTGGGTCTGAAATACTGAGCATAGATGAAGGAGCTTTATGATGGAGGGAGATGTTTGGGGAAATAACGCTGTATTTTAGGTTAAACTGTTCCTGTGGGCTCTGGGATGTAAGGAGACTCTCCTGGTCTGTTACTGAGGGTTAGATCTTGAAGTTCTGCTTGTCTGAGTTGTGAAGACAAACACAGAGCAGGAGCTTTGCTCCTGGATTTGTGTACCAAGGGGGTCTGGTGCCCAGGATTGTTGCTGTGGGAGCTCTGGTTGCCTGGGCACAGTGAGCCTTGGGCTTCTGGACAAGAGAAGGTGCAGTGGAGCAGTCAGGTCCTCTCTTTATGCAGAATGTGAACACTTTCCCCGTTCTGTTTGTGAAGGATTGAATCAGCACCTGGGGAATGCCACTTCTTGCAGGAGCCGGGGACGATTTAGCTGGGTGGGGTGCCCAGCTGGGTCACTACTTCACATCTCGGAGCTGAGTGTGTGGTGGCCACCCCTGTAACCCTTCTGGTGGTCACCAGTGCTTGCTGACACCCCTGCTCCCATGCAGCCCTTGCTGTAAGGTGTGCTGGCCAGTAGCAAGAATACGTTGTAGGACTGTTCTAACCGGTCCAAACAGAATTTCAGCTGAGACAAAAATTGTTTGTTTGTTTTCTACCTTTGTTGGTTATTTCTCTGTTGTGTTTTGATTTCTGTTAGTCAGGTTTCCATGCTTATTTCCTAACTCTGGAGATTTCCTGAGAATGGAGCTGGCTACTTTGTTGAATTCATTGAAAAATGAAAGTCCTTGGAACAGAGAATAAAGACGATCCAGGGGTAATTTAGATGTTAAAATCCTTCTGGAATATGAGAAGTAATGTAAAAAGTAGGATCTGCCCTCAGAACAGCTTCTAGGGTTTACTGAAAACCCATTTATTTCTGGTCAAAAGAATTCAATAAAAAGAAGCTTGGCTCAGTTACTGCAATTTCCTCTGTAACCTTTAGAATCTGAGAGTAAGCACTTGATTAAAGATTAAGTTGTAACTATTATTACCAGAGCAATTTATCTGAAAATGTTTGGATATTGTTTCTGCAATTCAAGTATGTTGTGTGGCTGCTTCTTACTTAATAGCTGATGTCCATTTTCAGTTTCTGCAGTGGCTTGTTTAATGGCTGTGGTCAGTGACCGTGTTCCCCATTGCTTCGTGCCAGGTATTTACCACGATGGAAGCGTTTTCTGTAAACAAAATCTCATCTCCCTTTCCAAGCTGTACCTTAAATTTATGCCAGGTTGAGTCTGGCCTAAATTACCTATGAAGCTGGGAAATTCTTGCAGTAATAAATGATGGTTTTAGGTAATGCAGCTTTAGCGTTGGTGACACAAGTGAGCAGACCCGTTGGCAGTGGTGGCAGCTGTAGAATTTGGAGATGTGTGGATCTCCTCCCGTGTCAGCAGTTAGGGAAGAGAGGGCCCTGTGTGTGCTGGGGGTGGGCGGCAGCAGAAGCCTGTGGGGCTGAGGAGAGGGAGCTTCTAGGAGGAGGGAGGATGGGCTAACTGGAGATGCAGGATGGAGTAACTAGGAGAACCCCTCCTGCATGTGACATGTCCCGATGCCTTTTCTCCACGGTGACGGTTGCTGCCTGTGTTGGAATAGTGCAGCCTGGTTTCCAGTCACGGGAAGAAGCTTCACAGCTCTCTCGAGGTTGTCTAAGGGGGGTGTGTTCAGCTCTTCCACAGAGGGCAGAGCGCGGTTGGAACGGACAAAGGCTCAGAGTTATAACTCGAAAATACATCACGCAGGAGATGCTGCAAGTTCTGCTTTACTGTGAGTCAAACTGACTGTTGCTTCCAGTTTGTAAAAGTAGACCCTGGAGTGAGCTAGTCGATGCTTAAATGAATGTGCCCTGTGACAGGCAGTGCAAGCATCTCTGGGAAGGATAGAGGCGTGTGGTTAACACCTTTATTTATTGATAACAGGGTTTGACCTAATAAACAGTAACAAAGAAAAAGTGAATGCGAGCGGTGCTGGATGGGATGGGTGGGGAATGGGGTGGTAGCTAAAGGTGGTACAAACCATAGCAATTACCTGCTCTCTAAATGCAGAGAGGGTATAAAAATCAGCATTGCTGCACTGGTAAGCTGTGCGTTCCACACAATACCACAGGTCACGTTGTCTTTACTTTCCCCCGCTGTGTTCTCGCTGTCCTTTTCATCACGTCCACCCCTTCTTCTTATTTCCAGCGCTGTCTGTGGTACTTTGTGTGAAGTGCAGTTTGTCAACAGCGTGCTAAAAGGAAGACAATAGTGTTTAGATACGAGGGCGAAATTGTAGAAAATAAATCCTGCTTCTCTGTGGGAATTACCAGAGCTCCGTCCGTAGCGCGCGGTAGGAGTAACGCGCAGAAGAGCACAGGGATCCTCTCCACCGAAGTGCCTGCGCTCCTTCATGTGCCACACGAGTGGGCCGCGGGCTGGCCTGTGGTCAGAAGTGCCCTAGCTTGGCCAAAAGGGGACTTGTTCAGGTACTGGTGCTTTTAGCATTTGACTGCCTGTTGTAGAGTACACCGAGAGCCTTGCCCAGTGGAATTGTCAGCACGTATTCCCGGGTTTTGGAGTTCCGTAATCTCGCTGCGCGTCGCCTGCGGGGAGTTTCAGCAGCGTGTCAAAAATGGCAGCTGTGCTGTGCTGAGCAACGTGCGAGTGCCTACAACGCAGTGCAGTACGAGGCTGGAGCACAGGGATCATGCAGCTTTGTGGAGAGGGAACAGGAGACTCAAGAATCTGTGTCTGGTGACCGCAGCCCTTCTCCGAGCGGCGTGCTGTTCAGTGCACCGCACACCGGGGCAATCTGCGCTGTGGTTTAATATTTAAAGCTCTCTCTTCCTTTGTTATGCGAGAGTGATGGAGAAGCCAAGGTAGGCTTCTATCAGCCTTGATATTAAATAACTTCCACGGCTGTGGCTGCCGTTGGAACGTGGCCATGTACAGTGCTTGGAAGTGCTTAGTAAGAATTTGAGCTTTAATCATGAGGTCTGCAGCAGAGTCACTGTGTCCTGGTAGTATCATTCTTTAATTTCCTGATGTGACATTTGCCTATAAAGGCTTGGAAGCATATGTGTGTGAGTGGAATTTTGATGCTGTTGATGATGTTGGATGTAACACCAGAACGGTTAGAGCAGAGTCATTTTGTAGAATGTGTGCTTAAAGAAATAACAGAACAAAATTCATCAAGTTTTCCTAGGACCAGGTTATGAGGGTATTTCTAAGTAAGCTGAAATAAATAAATTCAGAGCTTTCTGTTCAAGATGTCTTGCAGGAAGTTTTGTGGAAAAGTAAAATAGACTTGGAAATGTAGGAAACCTTGGACTCCAGGCAGGGATTTCCTTTCCCCCATTCTTTTTCACATGCAAATACATTTTAATAGTGGCAACAAACCACTCACCAGTGGAACTGGTGGATTAGTTTCCTTGCGTTTGGAATGGTTCTGTTCCAGTTTCCTGGTTTCATGGCAGTATTGTTCTTCAGCATTCTGGCACCACCAGGCGGTGCTCTCAGAGTTTTCCTCCTGTTGGGAGCTAAATGTGGGGTCGGAGTAGAGCCTTTGCTTAATGGGAGCAGTGAAGCTGAGAATGGCATTGAACTGGTGGTCAAGCAGCTTTTCTGCCTTTCATCTACATTATTAGATTTATTTGATTTTTCTTCCTGAAAAGCCACTGACCTTCCCTCTCTCTCCAAAGCATACATAGGGGGTGGAATTTTGGATAATGCATTTTATTATTCTATTTAATATAAATTCTTGTACCTACTGGAGGAGATTTGTCTATGAATAGCAAAACTTACTCCGTACAGGTAGTAGCAAGGTTCAGGAATGAGTGATCTTCATGGGAAGTGGTGGCTGAGATCTGTGCCAGAGCTTGTGGAGCTCTGCACTCAGGAGAGCCCGTCTCGTGGGTAGGGAGGAGAGCCTAGCGTGTGGTCTGCGCCAGTGGACTTTGTTTCACTGAAAAACTTATTTTCTTTTAATCCTCCTGGTTCCTAATTAATAGACTAAGGTTTATTACAGGAAGCACAGGAGGAGTTACATCCCAGTCCACCGTGATCCCCTTTCAGTTGTGTATGGCCCTTCCTCTGGAGTGGAAGCTCCCAGCTCCCTCCTGAAGAGAAGGGAATGTCTTTCTGTCTTTTAGCAGCGTTCAGTTTTGCCTTCCTCCTGCCTTTGTTTTTAAAGGCTTGGGACAACTGATATGGAACTATTTGAAAGCACTAAATAAGAGCTTTTTTTGCCCCCCACCCCCCTGGAGATTGCAAAGTAAACAGAACCAAAGCACCGTTAAAAAGGCTGCTCTCTTATAGTGAGAGAACTCTTTTGATGTTCCTGTAAATTCTTGTTGGCTCATTTACTTTAGAACTCTTATTTGGAGGGCTTTACAGAAGAAGGAAGAGAATATATCAGATATTCCCAGACTGCTTGCAATCCATCTGTCTTAATTTCATCAATTCCTAGGCAGGCGCTTTTAGGTGAAATGAAGGAGGGGATTTTCTGAATCTCTTGGTGCTTTCTGACTCTCCCGTGTTCTCCCCGAGCGCTTTTGAAATCCTGCAGCCCAGGCCTCCTTGATGTGCATTTGTTGCTTGTGGGTATGTTGATGAAGCCAAATTATTCTTTTTGTTATTGTTCTGACTGAAGGGACGTGGATCAAATAGGTCACGGGAAGACGTGAGGTTGGTGAAATTAATATGCATACCGTGGTGCTGCAGAAGGTTAGGGATGCAGAGTGTATCAAGTGCGTGCTGCCAAGTGCACCTCAGCTTCAGCAGATGCTCATCTGACTTGAGCTGGGGCTCACAGTTCAGAAAGGTGCTTCTGCAGACTGCCTCTTACCCCTTCACGTACAGCGGAAAGAAACAGTCAAAACAGTACAGGAAAAATTGAGATGGTGTTTGGTTTTTGGTTTTGTTTGCAAGGAGCATTTTTAGAGTCCTGATTTCCCCTTTTAATTGCAAGGACGTGTCCAGAACAAGCAAGAACAGACAGGGTCTTGGAAAATGATCTGCCAATAGTTTTGTTGAGGGCACATGTCCTCTAAGCCATCCTTCTGGAAACTGATCTCGTTAAGGTGATGTACAGTTAAAGGACAGTGGGGTTCAATGGTTTATGTTTTCCTGTAGTTCAGCACACCTAACCAAATAATAAAACAAAAAATCCCCAACAAAACCAACCCAGGCTCGTATCAACAAAAACACCCAGCTCTTAAGGGGATACAGGTGATAACCAGCATCTGCCTTATTCTTATGCCCACACTCATATTGTTGGGGTGAGAAGCTCCCACATAACTGCTGCTAAGTGGAGTAGGGACCACTCTTGGTTCTCCTCATCCTTTATTCCTTTCACTGTTTGGAATCACTGTTTGAATTCACTGTTGCTGTCCCCGACGTTTTCAGATTGATTTATTTTGTTCCTGTGCCTCATCCTTGCTGACATGTAGGGTAAATATCCGATTTGAAAGACTCAGATTTAATTTAGGAGCTGGGTTTGAGGGCTGGGGTTCCACAGCCACGTTCAGGGCAGCCCATCCCCTGTGCCTGAACTGGCCCTGGTGACAGTGCCCTCAGTTGTCATCCCTCTCCAGTGCTGCTTCACCAGCCCATTTTCAGATCATGGAACAAAAGAATATGAAATGAAGACCTACTAGAGTTCTGTTCTATTCAGCTTTAACTCTCAGAGCCATTGAAAGCTGCCAGTTGTGCTCTGGCAGAGCAGGATGTTTATTTGCCCCGTACAGACCCCGAGGGCCCCTCGAGAGGGCAGCTCTGGGTGCTCTGCCCCAGCAGAGCTCAGCGTGCCCGCTGCCAGCCTCCCTGCTGGTGGGCAAGCCTCCAGGGCTTGAAACCTCTTTTATCATACATAGGTCACCTGATTTAATTCAAGGGAATAAGAGTTCTACCTAACAGCTTATCTAAAAGCAGGGTTTAATTATGAAGGGGAAAGTACCTTTTATTTGGTTTTTAAGTTATTATAGATAGCTGAAGGTATCAAAGTGCTGTTCTGAGCCCACTTGCTCACTGATTGTATTTGAAATGTCAGGATTAAGGTCTTCCACTGTGCTTTTGGCAGGGGCATTGACATACTAACCCAAGCCCATAATCTGAATTGCAGCTTTTCTTTTGCCCCTGCTGAAGGAGAGCAGCATTTATGCTCTTTAGGTCTGGATTCTTTATTGCTTTCTGGAGCAGTTCATGGAAAGTAGGTGAATGTTGACAGAATCGGGACCAGCCTTTCTTGTACTGTGGCTTTTCCTCTGATCTCTCTCTCGGGCATGCCACCTCATCATTTCTGTTCTGCTGTTTACTCATCTAAATTCTTATCTAAAACATTAAGAACTGGCAGATGTTTGGAAATCCGAATATTAAATGGTATCTATCATCACTCCCACAGTTGTTCCCAAGAAGATCTTGTCACCTATATGACCCAGTAAAGGGAACCCTACTGTAAACCTGCTGTAATCATTTTTATTTCATACGGAATTATTGTTTAAACTTTGGGTTTAAAGTGGTTTAGAGACATGAATTTAATACCCCTTTGAAACTCTGTGTTTGCTTCCAGGAGTCTGCATTCTACTTCAGGATGTCCAAAGACTAGAATTACACCCGTGGAACTGATTCACGTTACCACAAGGGTTTGGGCTGACTGGGAACAGAGAAACCTCTATTAGGATTTTTGGGTCAGTTCATGAAGATCATTGAAAACTAAATTTAGCTTTGAAAACAACAGGTTAGACAAGAACCTGGCAGGTCTGACTTTGGTGTTTCTTTGGACTGAGTTGTGAAACCAAAAGAGCTGCTGTGTAGGGTGTAAATTACGTTGATTTATAGCAACTCAGGTCAGGTTTGTGTTTTATTTTTGGGGGTGGGGTTTGGGGGAAGGAAGAGACACTTTCCTGGCAGATGCTGCAGTGTGTTAACTGTCTGGGCTGCCTTTTGGAGCTGGCAGTCTCCTCCAGTGCCTGCCCCCTCTGCTTGTTCACCTGGGCAGTGGCACTGTGAGATTAGCTGGCTGGGTTGGGTTTTTTGCTCTGCTGACAAGTCTTGCAGCCACTTGCCAATATAAAACCCCAAAGCTTTAAGCAGCATGTAGGGGTAGGGACCACTCTGCCCCCATCGGCACTTGGGAGAGGAGCAGGGGACAAGGTCTTTCAATAAACCTTCACATTCTGCTGCTCTGTTTTAAGACACCATTTGTAAGGTAAGCCAGTGACTGATCTCTGACCAGTGAGCGTGTCACTCCTTCAGGCCCTGATCAGATGAAGACATAAAGCTAATGTAATAAACATTATGGAAGGATGAGGTTAAAGGAGCAAGACCGTTCTGAGTAATCTCTCCTTTATTTGTGAAGTCACACACTTTCTTTTACTGGCAATGTTCTGTTCAGCAATAGGAAATACACTGCACGTCAGCCAGACGAGCCGCAGTGACTTGTCTGCTGTTTTATACCTGAAGTCTGTTGGTATTTTAGTCTCTGAGGGTTTGGTCTGGTTGATGATACCACTGATTACTGTTTCAGTTATTGATCATTATAATGAATTTATTACTCACTTCTACTTCTCTCTGAAAATACCACCTTGGGAGAGGAAACAGAAGTGAAGTCAGCAGTAGAGGCCAGCAAAAATCAATCATCGCTGTTCTTATGTTGATCATTTATTTTGTTCCTGTATTATTATGCAGTTATTAAACGTTCAGAGAGACTTGCAATGGAAAAAAAAAATCTGTTCTGAAGCTCAGTGTTCATTCTCTGGCTTTAAGGAGTCCTCTGGAAAGCTGTGCTGTGCCTCAGGTGAGCTGAGGCTGGCGTAGCCACGCTGTCCTGTCTTGCAGAAAAACCTCATTATTTGAGTGGTAGTCGTGGGCTTTATCACTGTGGGAAAGGGGGGCACGGTGAGTCTGGGGAAGTGTGGGAAGGGTGGAAGGTTAAGGTTAAAGTACTTGAACTTCAGCAACAATACTGACTGTCAAATGTTCAGTACTAAACAGTTACTTAAAATACATAGACAGGGACTCGCTTTTACCTGAAGATGTTCATTTTTTTCAGATTTGACAGTATTTCAGTCATTTGAGTACTCAGCCAAGCAATCTCTTGTAGAAATATCAACAAGATGAGAAATTGCATTGATTCCATGTCCTGCCCACCATGGAGGAGTTTTCAGCTGTCTTGTATCACTCTCAGCAGGCTGTTAATTCAGAGGCACTGTTTACCTGGCTGGTTTAGCCCCTCACTCTAATATCTTCATATTTCTGGAATGGCCTTTTGAATGTAATGAAAAGGAGTGGTTATGGCTCCAACGTAATTGCAACTGTCAAGGAACTAGGTGGAATTTTTACAGTGCTCTGAGAGCTGATGGTATGTGACAGAGGATCATTCACTTCACTGGTCCATGGTAATGGGAGTCTGATGTCTCTTTAAACTCCCTCTTAATAAATATAAGCCTGATGATTTTATTTTTTTTTTCTCTGCAAGCTTGTGCATCTTTCTTTCATCTTCATTAGCACATAGTAAAATAAAAAGCATTCTATCATGTTCCAAAAATATCCTATACCCCCAAGGCATCTTCTAGACTTTGGGGTTGTACAGTGTGAGTTTATTTCACACTTGTGTTTTGACACGTCCCTTCTGTTCCTGCAGTAATCCAGAGATGGAGTGACTGTGCAGTGTTGATCACACTGAAATCTTTACACAGCAGGAAAAAAAAGAAAAGGCAGCAGTTTACCACAGTTTGCAGAAGGAAAATGTACAGAGGAAGCATCAGAAAACCTGATGTTCACTTGCCTTACACAGAATGATGAGGAAGCTGCCGTTAGTGTAGCTGGGGTCTTTATCACCATCCTCTAAATACGTGAGGACCTCTCTTTGGTTTGAGGTGCCCTTCTGGGGGAAGGCTGCATTGGCTCTGGAAGGTACATGGAAAGACCTCGTCAGACACACGTTTCACTTTGTTTCTCAGCTCTTAGTTGTGGTTTATTCAGTAGAGGGAGAATGGAGGCATCTCTGCGTAGTGATTCATTTGGCCATTGCTGAGTGTTGGTGTTGGGAGTTGCAGTACCTTAGAAGCTTGATGTATGCTTTAAGTAATATTTTAAAGTTCTGTGATGCTAATATCCCTTCCTGTACAGGCAAAAGTGCTGCTGTATAAAATAATTGCTGGTAAGCAGAGTGGACGAGAGAGTGGCAGCTAAGAACTTTTCCAACTTGCCATGCTGTATTCTTGTCACCAGTACTTGTATTACAATAAACAGCAAGTGGGCAGAGATATGTTGCAGGATGAAAGGTCAGTAAATAAGAGTTGCCTCTTGCAGATAAAAACCTTTAGGAATGCTCACAGACCTGTCCCCAGTACAGAACTGGAGGAGAGGAAGGTGAACAGCAGTATTTCAAAAACTTAGAAGGTACTGTGAGCCTCACACAGTAGACATATCAAAATCCTGAGGCTTAACACTTAACCAGCAGATACCACTATTTCCCTTGGTGGTAGCAGAGAGCACTGGAGTGTAATTACTTTGCAGCACTGTGTTTCAAATATTTGTTGCAGACTTTGGGTTGAGCACTCTTCTGATTGTATTTCCGTACGCTGGCAAACGGCCAAAGGTGATCGGGCTGAAGAAGAATGAGTGGCTGAAATGGGAGAGATCTCACCTGGAAGGTGAAGTACCCAGGTATGAATTGGGATGATGGGCAGTGCTGCTGCACAGGGATTGTCTAGCCTCACTGGAGTAATGAGGCAAAATGAGTTTAGTCACTATTTTTTGTTGCTGTTGTTCTGTTTTGTCCCTGTCCCTCAGGAGGATGAGAGGCACAAGGGAAAGAGGATAGTGAAGCTTAAGATGTTGGAGGTGATTATTGCAGGAAACTAGGTATCTATCTAGAGGATGTGACCAGAGACTTTATTAACCTACTTTGCTCTGGAGGTGCAGAAGTGTTCTAGGAACGGTGCCAAAGCTTCTCGGACAGGGAGGAGAATTTGGGGTTTCCTTGGCTGGCTGCTGGGAATGGGAATAGAGGTCAGGGATTTGGGCCAGCAGTGTGGTAGTTCATGTAATTATGGTACGTGCTTTAAAAATAGAGAAAAAGTGCAAAAATACCTAGAGATTTTTGTTTATTGGGCATGTTATTTATGAACATCACGGGCCTTAGAGAGCTGTGCCGTTGACTGCGGGAGGGAATTGCTTTATGGAATTAAAAACTGTATTCAGATGAGTGTATTGTGCAGTGAAATACCTCAGTCTAGCTGGGGTTCATACAGGCAGTTGAGAAGTAAATAAAAAGGCCTCAAGCACAGCCAGAAAATTTTGTGTAAAGGGGGAAATAAATGTGATTTGGAAAGCAGTTTCAATTTTAAGCTCCCATGAAGGAAGACAAATTAAACATTTTTAAAGATATTAACCGTAACAGTATCCCTTTAATTTTCTATCCTTTCTTTTAAGTAAGATACTCTGAATCAATTTCTGTTCAAGGAGACAGATTTCTTGCAGTAATCAGTTTTGCTTTTAGCTCTGATTTTTAAAGAATAAGTGATAATGGCGCACATGCTTGAGGGTGTGATTAGAACGCAACGTTAAAAGGCTTTTTAGGACATCTATGGCTGAAAAGGGAGCTCTGGAGAGGGCTGCATTTGGCAGCTGAGCAAGAGGGGAATAAAGCATACCTTTGAAGTGTGCTACGAAGAACAAGTCGCTTAACCCTTTCGCATAAAGTACCTTTTAGTGCAAGTTAAATCTAGGTGGTTTCTCCAGGCTTGCCTGGAAGTTACACATCAAATCTGTTAGCTTGGGCTTGGGCTCTGCTTTCCCCAAGGAATCCTGCGCCTCTGAAAGGACCACCCGCCGAGAATTCGCCTCAGAAAGACTCGGCTAGACTCGGAGTAGCGTGCAGTGCCGGGATTCTGCAGTGCCTCCGAGTATCAATTAGCTGGCGGTGTTCTGCGGGGTATGTTGAGGATGCAGAATGATAGCAAGTGAATTAGATTGTCTCTTTTGATACTCTTCTATTTTCTGTTCAGTGCCTTTACAGCATGCACAAACTGTTTTTCAAAAGACAAATTCCTGGATGTAAAGCCTCCTTTGTTTGTGAAAATTGTAGGAAAACCTTTAGCTGGTAGAATATATTTTTGTAGGTTCTAGATGACTAAAAGTCACTTCAGTCTGTGAAAACCTTTACCCAACTTTTATCAGTCTGCATCAGGCTGCAAATGACTTCTTGTCTCTCTACTATCAGGCGATCTGTTGTGTGAAGCAGCGCTCGGAGGGTGCAGGATGGGTAAACCAGGGGAGAACGACTCGTGAATGGCCATCCCAGCTGGCTGCAGTGCTGCCTCTGGTCTCACTGCTGGGACACTTGGCACTTCGGGCAGACAAAAAAGCAGACCGGTTCCTTACGGTCAAAGGTTAATTTGCAAGAGTAAAATACACATCCGAGAGAGGGCCGTGGGTGTTGTGCCTTCCAGCAGCAGCGATGCTGTTACATCCTCCTGTAGATCTGTGGAGCCTTTACCACTGTCTGTAGTTCCTTATTGCTCCTCCACTGACTGGTCTTGGATGTCTGTGTCTCAAAGTTAAGTTTAGTGAAATCAAAGTTTTGCTCGGAGTACCTCCTCAGCTGTCTTTGTCAGTTTGCTTTCATTTCCCATCTCTCAAAATAAAGAATTCTTTTTACCCACTGTTAATATTTCATTTTAGCATCTTTGAAGAGCTGCCAGCCAGAGACTGCTGCAGAGCAGGAGTGACCTGAAAATCATTAACTGCACATCCACTTCTGAAATCCCTCAAAAAATAACAGCTGTTCTTTTTGACACTGTCTCTTAACAATAAAACCTCTCTCATTTTTTTCCCATGCTTATGTGCTGAAAAAAAACAACTTTCCCGTGGTCTCTTCTTTCTGACCCCGTTAGAAAAGGGTTAATCCCTGCTGCAGCTACTGGTTGCCCTTCGTAGGCAATGCTTTGCAGCAGGATCCTAAACAGATTTTTCTGGAATCTAAGTGGTGAGCTGCTGGTGAAAATACGTGGTCACACTTCCCAAGTGTTCACGCCTGTTTCACAGGTGCCTGTTTCACAGGTGCCTGTCTTGTGGGCCCTGGCTGGCTGCTCAGCCTGAGCAGATCCTTGGCGTAGCTCACCCGTAGGATAAGAAGAAAGGATGCTGTTTATCCTTAGACTTGTGTCCCCGGCCACTGCACGAGTGCAGGACCCACCTTTCATTGGTGCCTTTCCTCACTCCAGGGGTAGTCATCCTCAGAACCCAGTGTACTTCTCTGAACTTCTCCAGCATCAGTGCTGCTGTCTGTCTGTCTGTTGATTTCCAGTTGTTTATTCTGTAAGTTTAAAACGGCTTCCAGAGCGCTCTGCTCACTGTGCTGAAGTGAAGACAACTGAACTGCACTGCTGTAATATTTTACTCCTTCTCATAACTTATCTGTGTGTGGCTTTTCCTTTAAAAATTATAGCCCAAGTGATTATGAGGATCTCCTTTAAAGGCGATTGTATCAGCTTTTGCATCTCTCGAACAATGCATGTACAGCCAGAGGGTAAACCACACCAGAATACCACACTAATTGCTGAGTGTGTATGCTAAAATCCTCTTGTGAAAAATCCAACAAAAACAAAACCTCCCTCCCTTCATTAGCCACCTCTCCTGTCTCTCACTGCAAGGGGAGCCCGAGTCACTCCACGGGGAGGACGGGATCCCACGTGGTTTGTAACGTGGAACACCGGCTCTCAATGTGGGAAGAGGCTCACGTGAAGGTAAAAAAATAGGGTCCTCAAACCAGGCAGCTTTGGTTATCTACGAGCAAGGCTCTATTTTAAACTGGCTTTCTGCAGTTAGCTGGTAGGGTGAGGCATTTCTAGAGAAACTGCTCATGTGTTATCTGAGCCCTCTAAAGTACATTAATCCCACCTCTCCCTCTCCTTATTGACTAGACAGAGCCAGTGTGACTGACTTAGATCATATTTGACATATGCTTAAGCTGTCATTGTTACTGAAAAAGCAGTCTGTCTGTCTTCCCCTTTGTCTCAGCTACTTATTTTCCTGCTTTCAGCTTCATTGTGCCAGCACAGCCGTTTGCCTGACCACACGGTGAGCCAGATCTGGGAGCCCAGCAACAACCATTAGCCAGGTTAAGCATGCCCCACTTAGAGCCTTGGGTCAGAAGACTGACTTCTGGTCTGCTAAAGTTAGACAGAATGATTTGGCATGTGAATAATTCACCTTCCGTTAAGAATTGTCACAAACCTTTGACATGCATTTCATAACCCTTGGTGAGCACCACTAAGGAACATCTCTGGAAGAAGAATTCTTTGGTCTGTGGTTGGAGAAAATACTCCTGCTTATTAGGCAAGGTCACTGGAGAATGTAGAACGCTACCTTTGTCCTGTCTGGCTTGTGCTGGGGTGTTTGTGATAGAATTGTTAGAGCAGCTACTTGACTTTCCTTAATAACTCAATAGATGTGTATAGATTTCTTTTTTATTCTTCAGAAGAAATCTGTTGTTAAGAGTGCATCCATATCCTGTTTTATTTATGTAACAATCTCACACATCATTTATGTTCTTTCCTTGCCCCTCCCTTCTGCTGCCTATCAGTCCATGGATCAGATTTTGGGGAGTCTCAGTAGGGATCTTTGCCTGGCAGAGCCCCACGGAGAACAGTTACACTGGATCCAACAGCCTGGCCCTGACTGTAAACTTCATGTACCCAGTCAAACACGTCCCAGATAAGTGAGTTGGTAACTGCACATCCTCTCCCTCCCCTTGCACGACAGTCTGGAGAGTCTTTTGGCTTTGTGAACTTTTCTAAAGGGTTTTCGTGTTTCATCCCACGCTCCGGTATGTTTTGGGGAATGCCAAGGTGGGATCAGCTGCTGTACCATGCCCTGAAAAAAGTGGCTTGTTGGGTATCACGTGCCCTTGAATATGAGCTACATTCTTTGTTTAAAAGTGATATATCAAATATGCTTGGGCGAGCAGCTGAAATGCTCACAGGACCACGTTTGTTAGATATCTTAGAGTAAGGCTTTCTGGAAAAAGTCCCTGTGATTAAGAGTCAAGCAACCAAGGGAAAAAGATCACTGACTAAGAAGAAATCCTATTAAGTCATCTGTGTCCATCCCCCCTCCTTCTGATAAGTCCTGATGTAAATTCATTCCTGATGTAAGCTTAGAGGTATTCCCTATAAACAGGAGGGAAGGTTCACCTCTCCTGTAGAGCAAACTCCCTCAGCAGTTTCCCACACCACCCCTGAGAACAGTCTTTCATCATCTCATTTCTGTGTAATAATCGCCATGGAGTAGTCCCAAACTTGTTTTTCTACCCGTTGAAACTCCAGAACAATGTGTATTCCCTGACCTGGATTGGGGAGAGAAAAAGTTACTGTTGGCGTAGTTTTCACCTTGACAATTTGCCATCAAGATGGTAGAGAGCTGCTGAAGGCTCATGGTGCGTAATTGAAAGGGCTGAATGCCCGCAAGGGTTCTTTGAGATAAGAGTTGTCTTTGAGAACATTTTAACTGAGGTCTGGGTTGTATCATCAGTCCCTTCTGTAGTTCTATCGCCGTTTAAATTCTTATTTCCGGAGCGATTGGCCTGCGATGTAAATAGAAGCTACAGTCTTTATAAAGTATCTTTTTTCTTGGTAATTTTTATGTCAGACTCACTTAAACTTTTTATATCATTCCCAAATATGAGATGTATTTCTATTATGTACAATCAGCAACCCCCCAGTGTTTTCTGATGGCTGGAAGAAGGGCCGTGCCACGCAGGGCACTCGGCTGCAGTTCAGGAGCTGCAATCCCCATTTCTGGCTCTGTCCGTAAGCTCCCAGCGTGACCGAGGGCCAGCTTCCCTGCTGTACCTAATCTGGTGTTAATTGTGGTCTGCTACCAAAAAATGGCACTGTCCCGCGCGGCGCCCCGGCCGTGTGCTCGCCCAGCTGCCCCTCTGCCACGTCCCGGCGTCGGGGGCCTTGGAGTGACTTCATTCCGCTTGCTGCGTGTCTGATGCTGGGTCTGTCTGCACCGGCTGGCTCTGCTGCACGACTCCCCTCCTGGGCAGCCCTTGACCATCCCCAGTGCTGACAGGAGGGTGAGGAGCAGGGAGCAGGACCCCCTCCTCCTGCAGCAGCTTGCCGAGCGTGGAGCCCCAGCGTCAGTAAAGCGCTCGGGCGCGTACGTCCTTCTCGAGCACGTGTCTGTCGGGGGGATGAAAGTCCTGTTGTGTCTGTGAGGGTTTGGAGATGGAGAGAGCAAGGGTGCCTGTGCCTGAAGCTTGTCTGCTTCCTTACCCTGGTGTGTCCTGGTGAAACAGGAGTGCTGGTGCTCTAGTGGAAAACCCTGCCTGTGAAGGGTGGCACGGGACTGGGTTCCTGTGCTGCCTTTTCAAGAAAGGGTGAACCAAAAAGTACAGTTCTTACTGTACAGTAGGCAGGCTGAGATTTATTAGTGAAAGCAGGGCTAGGTATGGAGGAGTTGAACCAGATGGACTGTACGTGCCTTGTGGCCTTTAGCCCGGAGACACCTAACACAGTCTGGTAGGTGCAGAAAGTTTAACTGTCAGCTTGATGAAGGATTTTCAAAGCTCTAGTGTCTAAAATAACGGGCAGTATTTCAACTGGAACACTTTAGTTTTGTGTTAAGCCTTCAAAGGTACGTGTGTTTGATTATTTATTTAATGAGAGCCGCAGTCTGAAATGAGACAAATTGGCTTGTTCATATGGATCTGAATCTCCTTCGTGTTCATTTCTTCTCAGCTAGAGGGATCATTTCTGTAGTGCTTATGAAAAGGCAGAACTGGCCAAACTGATGCTACAGAGGAAACAGATTACTGGAAATGACAGCGTTACCAAATACGTTCAGAAACCGAGAACAGAGAAACAGCCCTCTGTGATATTTGGGCTCCAGTAATCCTGGTGTTACCTTTGCCAGGATGGTCACCATTTTTTAACACCCTGAATCATGAAGCCAGTTGAAGTGGAACTGAATATGAGTATTTGCTTTGCTTTCTTACATCCTTCTTAGGTACCCGAAGAGTTGGTAGGGTAAGGGAAGCACCTTCCTGGCAGCTTTTTTGAATCCTACAGAATCTACTGCTGGATAGTTTGTAGGATTGAATGCTCTGCCATTACTGTGTAGGCAAAGTGTGAGCGAGGAGGGCAGGCAGTGGGTGCTGCTACAGGCGGAAGCAAAGGGAGGATGTCACGACCCTGGCTGTGTTAATGAACACAGAGCTGCTCTTCTGATAGCAGCACAAGTTAATTGTACTGAGAGACTTGGAATTGCTGTGAAAGCAAAACGTTTGACTTTGTTTAGTAGTATTAAAAGTAACTCTTTGCTACGGTTTGTACACTAAATGAAGACTCCTGAATGATTTGGTGTTCTGACACAAACATCTGGAATCATATTGTTCTTCAAGGCATGACTAAAGCCAGACTACATATTCCTTGGTATCTCTGCTCCCAGATCTATTTATTAACTTATTTTTTGCCCCATACCTATATATATGTTTTCAGTATGTTATTTTTGGTTTAAGTCTTGGTCTCTTATCTCTTTATCCCCAGCTACAGTTGATGCTTAATAAGTGAAACCTTTGCAGACTTCAGTCGTAGCTTGAAAGAGCACCCCGTTGCCTGTGTGCTGAGTGATGGATAGATTCCCTGCCTGCTGCTCACTTCCCTGCTAGATTCACCCAGGGTGTAATAGCCTAACAAAGCAGAGGAGGGAATTGAAATGTGTTCTTCTGAGAACAGCAGTAAGTAAAGCTGCCTTTCTAGTTGTTCTCTCAATTAGCTCCTAGGAGATTTTCCTGCTTTTCTAGTTTCTCTTGGGGATATGTGACCTGATAACATATTGCTATAAATAATTATTTTGCTCCTATCAAAGTAGGTACTGTGCACAAACACAAAGCAGGGTTTTCAGCATCTGTACGGGATGCTGTAAATACCGGGTTTTCAGACAGGCTTCTTTCTGTCTTCCCTTCCTTTTTCTGCTCTTCATCGGAATGCAGTCCTGACATTTCTGATCTTCATTACTTTGATTGTTAGTTTTGTGCTGCCCCTTGAAGTGAAATTGCCAGTGAGTGCTATAAAGCTCACAAGCCAAGCAAGGGGGTGAGGAGCAGTGTGACATTGTGGCAGCTGTGGGGGAAAGAGTAGAGGAATTGCTTTCAAGCTGGATATTCCTTATTTAGAAGTGAGTTATTTAAAAGAAAAAAGAAACGGGCCCCAAATGCATATACCCCAGGAGCCCCATTTAACTCCTTCCTTTATCAGAGACTGCAACGGGAGCACCAGCAAAAGGCTGTTGACCTAAATGATTTTTGTTGTGTGGAAGCATTTGAAAAGCCGTGGAGCAGACGTGGCAGCCCTGCTCACACAGCTGGGATCGGGTTTAGCCGCCCGGCAACACGTTCAGCTCTTTGTTTGTTGAGCGGTCCCACAACCAGCATCAGCATCAAGCACCAATAAATCTGTGGTAGCTGTCAGTATGAATGAGAGTTTTATGCTACCTGATTAAAGCCCAAGCTTCTTGTCAAGTCTTCCCCTCCCTATCGAGGCGGCCGAGCCACGTCCCCGGGAGGACACTGATGTTTGCCGGCGCCCGTTGCCCGATTGTGTTCTGAGGTAGCAGAGTTTGGTCCTGGCAGAGAAGTGCCCTGCTGGATGCTGAACTGAAGAGCTGTGGTACCTTGGTAGGAAGCACTGTCCGTTTACTCAGGAGAGGCTCAGGAATCAGTGATCAGAAGTTTTATCTATCTACCCTCCGTCAGAGCAAGAGAGATGGGTGCCCATTTCATGTCTTAGGGGGTGATGGTTGTGAGGTTTTTTAGGCATTTGGCAACTACTGTCTGTAATTTCATTTTTTTAAGGAAGGAGGTTTGACAAACAGCAGGCTTCATACCAACAGGAAAAACAGAAACTTTGCAGTTAATTACACATGAACATAATGCAATGATTTGTGAGGACTTCCATGAAGGCATCTGTAAACTCATGGCTTTCTGCAGAGCAGATAGAAACTTGCTCAACAGTGGGCGGTCATCATTTGCACCCTAAAATGTATTTTCAATCTGAACTCGTTTTTGTAAAAGCTGAGTGTGGATCCCTGTGTTTGCAACCAGCAGCGTTTTGTAGCAGTACAGCCAAAGAAAGGGGGTGTTTCAAATCCATTAAAAAAATCCTAATTTAGGTATCTTTTACAGTCACTTCCACTTTGGACTTTCTGGTTTTCATTTTTCTATTGGAACTCCAGGGATGACTTTCTCTGAATTTGTGTCTTGGATTCAGATTTTTCACTTGGAGGATGTTCCTGTCGGTCGTGACCCGTCTCTGCCGTGCTGCTGGTGACCCAGCTCCCAGGCAGCTGGGGGAAGCAGAGTGTGTGCATGGGGCTGGGGTTCAGTGTTTGGTCCCCTCTGCTTTAGGCGACGAGGTCAGGCTGCTTGCTTTAAACAGCTGTTAAGGCTTGCTTCAGAAATCAGCACAGACCCTCCTACAGCAGCAGTGCAGTTGAAAACTGATGAACACAAGTAGCTTTGAGTGCTGCTGTGTATTTTAAGGTGTCAGTAACTTTGGACAGCAGCAGAGCAGGACTTCTGTTCTTTTAACATAGCCCATTGAATTCCAGACTTGGCCCCAAAATGCTCCAGGTTGCTGTTCTCAAAGTGAATTCTGTTATTCTATTTTAATATTTGATTAGAATTGGGAGTGACTATTTTAATCTGTAATTTAATTAAAGGACATCTTTGGAGGTCTTCTGGTGGTGTGCTGCTGATTCTGGTAAAATTCTGGTAAAATTTCATTTTATTAGATGGGACTATGCAAATAGATTTGGTGTGGTCAAATTTGATGTTTGTTTTGTGTGTGCAGTACACGTAATATTTATGTGTAGTTTAGCCTGGCTGGTCTCTAAGGCAGGGATGATTTGGAGAGGGTCGCTCTCCCTGGAGATGGCAAGGAGCTGCTCTCGGAGCATCGTCCTTGGGCAGGCTGAGCTTTGCCCTGCAGGGCAGGTGGGCCAGCCCCTGGGCTGCAGGACCAGCAGGGCTCAGCCCAGCCAGCCTTTTGGCCACGGAGAAATAAAAGCATTCCTCTGTACCAGGCTTCAGCAGTCAGTTCCCTGGTACTGTTCCCGCTGAACCGAGGCAGCTGCTTCCCTGAGTGGAGAGAGAACAAACTCAACATGGCGTGAAATTGCTGGGCTTCCATTCCCGTTCATTAGGGTTATATTGTTACCAGCTACCAGCCTGACTGGGCCCTGCATGAAGAACAAGAAATGCTACTTGGTGAGCTTCACCTTAAAACCCTGGCGGGACACAGCGCGAGCTCCAGCGGGTGTCTGTCCTGCTGTGTGCCCTGGTACTGTGGTAGCACTTTTCCTGCCTGCTGCTGGAACGATTTATCCTCCTAACACCCGGGAAAGGCAGATGGGAAGTTTGTGAGTGGAAGGAGAGTTAAACGGTGGCCATTGAAAATAACTCCAAGGGCCTGGCGAGTAGCTTCCCAACACCCTGCTGCTGCTGCTACAAGGTGCTGCCTCCGGGATGTTTGTCACGGGGAGGAGAACCGGTATCGAAAACTTTGTCCCAAACAGATGATTAACTTTGCTTAATTAGAAAGGAACCAGCAAGCAAGTGGAAGCTTGTTTTGGTATTTATCCCTCTTCCTGCAGCTGGGTTTCATCCTGTCTGCTGAGAGGTTGAGTTTCAGAAACAGCTCCATCACCTGCCTTAAATTCAGCGTTGTCTTGGTGCTGCAGCACCAGTGAGCAAACCAGGGAGTGAAGGTGGCCAGGAATCCTCCGATGCGTAGCCTTAGTGGGGCTGCTTTTCACCTCCGTGCACTCAGACCCCTGGTGCACCTTGTCTGAAAAGCCTTCAGGATGGGGCCACTAAGGCCACCCCTGAAGAGCAGAGAGCAGGACTTTGTCAGTCTGGCAAGTGTCGAGCTCTCCACACAGGTTTGGATGTGGTCTTTTGGTTCTTAATGTTTCAGCCCAAAACCACAGGCAAGCTACCCTTGCTCTTTTCTTTAAATAACGCTGGCTTTATTGATTTGATTAATTGCATGGTGTTCAAGCACTTTTTAATTTGTTTACAACGTAAAATAGCAGTTGTGTCTATTTAAAGAAAATTCTTTAGTTGCAGTTACTTTTTTTAGATACGATTCTAAGGAAAAATAATGAAACGAGCCCATGTATTTAATTGTCTTCACTTTCTTCAAAAAGCATTGTAGAGCGTGCTCTAAATATGCTATAATATATAGCATAAAATGGATGATGAAGGCTTTAAAATATTTTTCATAGCCAAGGTAGCTGTTTAACTCCTGGTCTGGCTGCACTGTTGAGGATAACGTAGCCAGGGAAGGTGCTTGTGCCTGCCCGGGTGTCAGCAGTCCCGTGGGAGGAGCTGCCAAAGGTTTGGGGTGTCAGAGGTCTGAGGTCTGTCCCGTGTGACGCTTGTGTGCCGTCAGCAGGCTCCGCTGGTGGAATTCCTCCCCCAGCTGTGGCTGTCCCCGGGAGAGCAGCGTGCTGTGTGTGCAGCGGTAGCCTCACAACTCCAGAGGGAAAAATTCGGCAGCATCTGCAGTGTAATCAGTGAGGAGGTTTATGAATAAAATGTTACAACTTTGTTTTTGTAGCAGGAACGTATCCGTTTAATCCCCAGGAGTCGGCAGCCTTTAAGTTTTCTTTTGCAGGTTAGATGCTTGGTGGCACTTTTCTCTCTTTATTTTTCTTTTTTGGCAAAAGGTTGTTGGGGGCCAGATGTGCAGTCTCATAACGAGAGAATACCCCTAATTAGCTGATCAGCGGCGCTTGCCCTTGCGAGCCGTGGGAGCTCCCAGCTGGGATCAAACGCCTGCGAGTTCGTGCTGCGCTGCCCGGCTCTGGCCCCGCTGTGCACATCAGGCTCTGCCCCCCGTAATCCCAAAGCCACGGGCCACCCTGCGCTGGGACTGGAGGGGACTCGCTGGGGTGGATTGGCCATCACCACGCAGCGAGCGAAGCCGCACGCAGTGCGAGGGAGGTGCTGTAACTGTCCAGTTTCTGCAGCGCTTCCATTTGTCACTCATCTTCTTTCCAACTTAGGCAAGAGGCAAAGGTCTGACAGAAAACAGGAAATGCATTGTGCATTGGAAGACCTTTCCAGATTCCTTTCAGCTCGGTGTCTCCCCCACAGAAACAGTCTGGTGCCACCGGCCCTCCCGAGCCCCCCGCCGCCCCTTGGGCCTGTCGGGTGGTTCCCCCCTGGCTCCCAACCACCAGGATCAGGGGCTGCTTCTGACTATTCTGCGTTGTTTTGTGTTTTGAAGACAGTTGCAGTACTTGGAGATAAGGCAGATATTTGAAAACCCCATCTATTGTATATAAGATACTTGAACCAACATGGACCTGAGACAAGAGCAGAAGCCTTCTGTGTGTCTGTGACAGTGACACGGCAGACGGCAAAGCCAGCAGCTCTAAGGACAAATGCAGTCATCAGGGTACATAGCTGGATGGAGATTCTTGCGTGGTTATGGCGCTGCACTGAGAAGAAAGTTCTCTTGGTCATCCCAGTAACAATATGCAGAAAAAATGGAAGGTTTCCTAACAACTGAAGATCTAGAAACCCTGTTTTGTAGAGGTTTGAGAAGACTCACCTTAAAAACTGTGACGGGGGATTGAGGCACCATAATCTCCTTGCTCTATTTTATTGTTCTCATTATAAAATTCTATTTTCAGAATCTAATTAAATTAAAATACTTGCCATGTGCAGAGCACCTTATAATTTTGAACTACTCCATTGCATCCCAGAAGCTCTGTGGGAGAAAGACCGGTATCACGCCTGGTTATGTCTGTGGAAACTGAGATACCATGTGTGTTGCTTCTCCGAACGTTAAGCGATTCAGTGGTAGACCAAGTGATAGTCTCACGTTTGCTGGTGTTCTATCAGAATGGGATTATTAAATTCTTTTCCCCTCCTAGGAGAGGAAGAAGAAATCAGCAGACCTGGCTAAATCAAATCTGGGTAACTGAGAACATGTTTTTGGTCTCTTTTGGGAGGTGCAGGAGATGTTTCTCGTCACATCCGCAGAGCCGAGCCTGCCTGGGTGTGTTGGTGTGCTCAGGTCAGAGAACGATCACGCTGGGTTGAATACAGGTCTCTAGTGCAGGGCAAAATGCCCTTTGCTTAAGATTTTTTTCCCTCGAAGCGTCTTCACGTTGTTTTGCCTCACCGTCTAAGTTGAGAATGATGAGAACTCTAAAATATTCTTTTCTGATATAGAAAAAGAAATTGTCTAACAGTAGTATGTGATGTTCTAAATCTTTTGTTCTGTAGGTCAGTAACAGACCCACGAGATGGAAAGAGAGTTGCACTCAAAAAGATGCCCAACGTCTTCCAAAATTTGGTCTCTTGTAAAAGGGTCTTCCGGGAGTTGAAGATGTTGTGTTTTTTTAAGCATGACAATGTAAGTAAATCCAAAGTAATTTTGAAGCCTTTGATAAAGCCTAATTGTAAAATGGAGCTATCTATAACAGAAGTTGTTTTGTGTTTTCTTCTGTTAAGTTATAGAATATCTGAAATGCATTAAAAGGTCTTGGATTATACTGTTGTCAGATTTCCAGGGAGCTCAGGCATCACTGTTGCAAACCCTGTAAAAAATGGAATTGTCAAGAATCTAAAGATATTCTTAATTTCCTTTCCAAAATGTTTGCAAATAGACAGGCAACACACTTCCACCTTATTTTAGGCTTTAGATAAATGTCAATCTGCAAAAAGCTCTGCCAGCTGGAGATGCCTTCACTTCCAAGCTATTTCTTGTTCCATCCTCCTCTCCCCGTTGCTGGAGGTTGTTGCTCTCAGTTCTTCCCCCAGAGTGGTTGTAAGTGCTCCCAAACCTGCTGCAGGGGAGAGCAGCGAGGCTAAGTTAAAACCTTATCACCATTATTTGAATTGATCCATGCAGTTTTGTGTCTGAAGTCAAAGGCACTTGCAGGAAGCGTTCCACAAGCGCAGCTGTGGGTGCAGCAACCTCCACTGCCGCCGAGCGGTTACGAGCACGTTGGGAACGCTGCCCTCTCCTCATGGAATGGGACCAGGAAGAGGGGGGCTCTTTCAGAACCTTATTTCATTGCTTTCCCTCCCGTTTTAAATTTCCCTTTTTATTTTCCATCTGTGGGTTTCCTGTTGCAGCGAGGCTGTTGTGGGTGGCACTGCCCTGGGGTGAGGGGGTGGTGGCTGGACTGCCTGCCCAGCTTGTACCCAATTGCAGAGTCCCTCCACCACCACCAGTCTTTGGGAGATGGATTCTGGGATAAGATCTCTTAAACTGCTCCTCACCTGAGTCTTCATTATGAAGGAAGATTTTACTGGGGAGTACAGACTTAAATAAAAGCATCCCTGTCAGGAGTTGAGCCTGATAACCACTGAAGTTTGGGTACCTGACCTAAATGTCACAGATATGCCTAGTACAGGATCTGAAAGACTACACCAAGGTAGTGTTTTTATCCTGTGAGAGGATGGAAATTCTGTGCTGCTGCTTTTATACCTTTTTGAAATAAACTAATTTTCATTGAGTGGATAAATTTATGCTTTTAAGCTCACACTTGAAAGCTGGAAAAAGTTTAATTAAAAAAAAAAAGAGGGAAACTGTGACTTATACAGAATATCTGACTTGGTGGGCTATTAAATTCACACCCCTAGTGAGACAGAACATCATTCTGTCTGCGTGGGGTGGAACAAAGCAAAGCTCTATAGGAAAGATGCAGTCTGACTGTTTTTGAAAGGGGTTTGGTTTTGTTTGACTGGGACAGGTCTTGATCTTGTGTGGTGTTTCCTAGGTACTCTCTGCCCTCGACATACTCCAGCCTCCACACATTGACTATTTTGAAGAAATGTATCCTAAATATAAAATAGAGCATCTTACTTGAGGTAGGTGTCATTCTGATGAGCTTAGAAACTGCAAGTAGCTGCTGGAATCTGTGCAGTAGAACCACAAAATCCTTGAGCCCCTATCCAAGCACTTTTATTTAAAGAAGTGAACCTGTACTGTCAAAAGCTCTTGGTTATTGTTCACATTGCAGGTGAAATGGTGCAGGATGGAGGGTGAAATTTGACTCTGGAGGAGCTGGTACATGCAGGGTGTTGTGGTACATACCAGCAGATGCTGCTTCTACTGGTGGCCGTTCCCCCGCAGTGGTGTTTTGAAAGCTATGTCCAGTAATTAAGTTCCTCTCATTTTTTGATACCTTAAAATACTTCCTGGTGCTTTCAGAGAGTGCTGTTCTGAAAGAGAGTGCTTTGAAACCACGACTTTGCGGGGCTGTTTCGGCAGATGAGTTGGGTCGTGGATTTCCTTGATCAAGAAAGGAAATTTTGTTACCAACTGGTTCTGTCTTGATCAAGAGAGCAGATTTCACACAAATGTTTGTGCTGGTTAACATGTCACTGCTGCAGAGGCACTTGCTGTCAGGGGTAACTGCTTTATAAAGTTTAATTTTAGCACGTAAGTTGACATGAGAATGTAATGTGTCTTTTGTTTGCTTGGTTTTGGTTTTACTTTGTTTTTCAAACTTTGTTTGGAGTATCTTCTGTTTTTAGGGCTGGAAATCTCTGCATTCTTACATACTGAAAAGTCCCTGAGCTGGGTCAGCTCTTGCTGACTGTGGTTGGAAGAGAAGTCCTGTGGCTCAAAGCAGGTTGTTTCAGTACTCTAGTTTTTGAACTGCTAGGAATTATCATAGTGAGTTAGGCTCAGTTTGCCGTGGTACAGGAAGCAGATAGAAATATCATGAGATCTAGAACAAAAAACTGTTTAAGTAGGGATTATTCAGTTCTCTGCAGAGACTTTACTAGCTACAGACCAGGAATCATCATAAAGATTGTCTGCCCAGATTAATCCCACTGTCTGCTCTCATCTTTATGCTGTTTTAAAAGTTTAACATGCTCAGATCTATTGTTTTAGAAACTTAGAATAGAGAATGAAGTTGATAATTAGCACTGAATGAGATGATGTGTTTCTATTTTATTTTTATGTGTGTAGACAAAAAGCTCTTCACCAGCCTCCTGCCCGTAACAGTTCCAAGATTGTTTGCAGAGTTTCATGAGGTGTTCAGATATGTTTACAGAATGCTGTTAGTAACAAAATATCCCTCGTAGACCTTGGTAAAAGCGATATTCTAGAGAGCAGATAATCACATATCCAACACATTGACATTTCCATTGTCAGATTAGCATTGCAGTGCAGGGATCTGCCAGACAGCTGAGGTCAGCTAATAGACTTCTCTGTTTTCCATGGAAAACCCCAAAAGCAAACACTGGAAATTAAACTAGGTGCTGAACTGTTGAAAGTATCGCAGGTATCGCAGCATGCTCAGTTATGTCAGCATCCTGCTGCTCTCTTTCCACTTATGGCTGCAGTCCTTCAAGTTTATAACTCACAACTAAACTGAGCAAACTCAAACTGCCTCCCAAACCCCAAACTGTTACTAAAATCTCCTTGTAAACCGGGCAGGGTGTAGTGGAGTGGCCCCTGCAAACTTAGGTACGAATCCTGCCGATCAGTCTTGATCTGCAAATGTGTGCATGTGCATCCCAGAGCGTACAGAAGGTGTTGTGACTGAGGATTTGGGCTTCTTTCCTAGAATGCTATCATTTTCATACAGCTGTGATTAGAACCAAGGAGCTTTTCATGTTACCTGGCTGTATAGTAAAAAGTTCAAACAGAAATGAGTGCAGTGTGCCCCAGATGTCCCCGTCACGCGTTCTGCACGTCCTCGAAGCAGCTTTATGGTGCTGCTCTCAGTCTTCAGTGGAGCTGCTCCAGGCTCGAGTGCTTCACTCGTGCTCGTGGTCAGACTTTGGAAGGGTGTTTATCAATTACTGCCTTTTTGTATGACCCACTTTACCAGACAATTGAGGGGTAGAATGTTGTCACTCTGTATTTTTAGATAAGCTGAACTTTGTGAAATGGTTTGATCGTTTGTAATGCATGAAGGAAGTAGGGGTATCTGAAACCGGTGATTTTAACCGAGGCACAGCATGGTTTGCTCTTGGTTGACAATACTCCTATGCTGTACTAGGGATTTTTTGTATGGGTGTTAGGTAAAGCTCTTCAGTTTTGCTGTGTGAACAGCATAGGAGTGGTCTGCTGGATTCTGGTTACTCGCACTAGTTCAACGCCCTCATTTTATAACAAGTCATAGGAGTTATAAATCAGATCTGGGTTAAGGATTACTCCTTCCGTGTAATTGGACAGTCAAGAATGTTTAAATGGGATAAGCTTATTTTTATGAGCTTAGCTGCTGCCAAGTTTGGGAGATAAAACCAGAAATGTTAGTTTCCTTCATGGTTAACTGATTTAAAGTCATTCTGACTAGTGTTTTATAGGGCTGAGGGGGGGTTTGAATTCCTTGACTCTAATATTGGTAGCAGAAGACTATTTGCTTTGTGTAGTCTTCTTTCTCCTTTCTTTTGAATTAATTACAATAAGTGCACTGATGACCCCTAAAGTCACTAGAAGAATGAGTGAATGAAGGAATAGGTGTTGCACTTTTTGTGCACATTTTAATTCCATGTGCTCTGTTTACTGTAGTATAGGGAGAACTTCTGTCAGTCTTGTACACTGACTTGGAAAGATTGTAATGCCAGTGAAAACAAAGGTGTGCAGCAGTTCCTTCCCATTGAGAGGTGAAAGCTCTTTTCTGACATACTGTGGAGTAAATTCCTCCTCTTTGTAGGGTAGCAGAGAGTGGACCGGGGCAAAGTGAGATTTGGCTCCTCCAGGCAGTGAAAGGGACAGTGCCAACACTGTTGGGACACCAAGCAGTGTATGCTCACGGTTCCTGTTGTTTCACAGTATCCTTGGAAAGGATTTCCTTGTTTAATTACCCTCTGAAGTGTCACCGTGTCAGGTTCCTCTGGGCCAACACTGATCTACAAGGAGTGCTCTGGAGCACGAATGTGTTAAATTCAGGTAACTTCAACACCAGATAATTCAATAACTGAAGGAAAGTGTGAAGCTAATGCTGAAGCAGTGGAGTTAATTTTTGTATTGCAGCATGGCCCACCCCTCTATTCCAGACCCCTGTTTCTACTACACACGTGTCTTACCTGGGTGTCTTACTGTGGCTGACCCCAGCACTAGCCAAGGAAACGTGTCCCAGCAAGCTGATACTCTGCTGTGCAGGGGTGGAATGCCAGGCATGATACAAAATGAGGGTGTTACAGAAATATTTCCCTTGGGAAGCTAAACAGTCTGCAAAGAGAACAGAGGTGGCATCCTAAGCTAAGCTTGCTGTGATCCTAATGTAAAAGCAGGTGTAAATGAGGTGTGCTACAACAGGAGAACCCCCTGTCCCTGCTTTGTAGAAAACCCTGAGACAGGTGAGGGAGAGGTTTGGTTCAGTTATTTCCAAAAAAGCATGTTTCTGTAAGGAGCACGGGAGGCATCACACAGATAGACACCTCCACTGCTAGCAGCCAGCGAATCCACCTACCCCAGGACTTGTCCTGAAGTGCTGGCCTCTTCCCACAAAAGGTCTGTGGAGCTCTGAGGCACAGAGAGACCTCCTAACGAAGGCTGCGCGTCACTGCGAGGCTTCCACGTCCCCGAGTGCACTTCATTCCTTTCTCAACCTCCCTGTCGCTTCTTGAGATTCACCAGCTCAGCAGGTCTCCCAGTCAGCAGAGTGAGTGAAGTTCTTTTGTGCTCTGCGTTTGCCTTGATAATTATTCTCAAGCAAATTGGTACATTTGTAGTTCTAATTTTATACAGCTACTTAACTAATTACTCCTGTCAGTAGCAATTTCTATCTGGGAGTAATGTTCAGCTCAGCTGCAATGTTCATTGCAGCTCCAGTGGCCACCCCATAGCCAGCCTGTTTTATGGCTCAGCGTAAGGGGGAGAACTGCAGGTACCTGTTAGAGTAGCTGACTGAAATCCCAGAGGGGTTTTGTGGTTTGGTTTTGCTAAACATTTGTAGTGCTGGCCGGAGTAGCGTCGCTGACCCGCTCGGGTGCCAGCTGTTTAAGAAGCTGCCATATTTATAAAAGGCAGGAACATCTCCAAGTGCTGCTTTCGCTCCTGTTTAGAGACCCTCATTAAATTATCCAGAGACAATAATCAGATAGCTGCTGTTCAAGTTAATGGCACCTCTGAGCCCCTGTCAAGAGAGCTTTATTTAATGCGCAACAGACCTGGAGTGGTGCAGGTGCCATTTCAGGCCCTCATTTAATTTAAGCTGCTTTAGTTGGCATGGCAACTAGTGGAGACATCTGGGAGACATTATGGTTGGGATTGAGATTTAGGAGGATTTGTGGTGTAGCAAAACAAAAATCTTATCATAATAAAGTGCAGAGTAATGATTTTGGGTTTAAAAAATATTTTAAATTAAAAATGAAATGTAAAGATTTGTTCCAGCCTTGAGGTAAAAAACCCACATTTTAAAAGGCTGGAATAACCATTTAAGAGGGTGTTTAAAAAAGGAAAAGAAAAATTAGAGGACTAGAAATTATGGTACTGCAGGGTTGGGGTTTTTATTATTTCTGAATGAAATTTTAATTTGGGACCTTTTTTTGGTTGGCAATTTTAAATGTAAAACTTTTTTTTTGCATGTTGTGCTGATGGAAGGTGAACAATTTGGCCAATAGGGATTCGGCCAGGTAGGGTTTGCAGAGCAACAGGTGAAGGAGAATGAAGGAGAGCATTGATTGGGTAGAGGTGAATGAAAATCCAGGTTTCCTCTTGTTCATTGCAAGTGCAGCTTGACCTGTGCCAACACACCGGTGATCGTGGCAAGAACGAGGAGAAGTTTTTGCTGAGTTGACTTGCTGACTGTGTTACCAAGAGATCAGTGCCTGAAGCCAGGGCTCGCTGTTATGTTTTGGCTTTGACATGCAGCAGGGCTGGCTCTCGAGAGCTCTGGGCTGACTGGTAGGCTGGTGGTGAGGTCTAAAGCCAGACCACGTTCGTGTTGCCTTGGGATGAGCAGGGCAGGACAGCACAGCACAGCTCGCTGTAGCGTACTTCAGCTGACACGAGCTACCCTGTTCTACCTCCTTCAGCCACAGGTTTAATCCTGTCAGCACTTTTTGTTTCAAGTCTGACAGCTCAGGGTAGCCTTTAAAGCAGTATTCTTTCTTAATCATCAAGCTTATTTGTTCAAAAAGTTGAAAATTCTACCTCTTGCAAGTTCAGTCCCTCAGGAGGGCTGAGGTGCTGTGGTTTTGCTTTAAACTCTGTTCTGAGCCACAGCTCCTCAATCCAGACTGAAGTTGCTCTGAAGGCAGAGGCAGCCGCTCTGCGTTGCCAGGCTCCGCATCGCTGCCAGCGCCCCGGGGGCTCCTGGGCACCGGGCGTTTGTCGGAATCACCTCTGCTGCTGCTCGGTTTCTGTAGCGGATGCAGGACGTGGGCACTGATGCTGATTCTGTGGGATAAGATGCACTGCTTGTGTTTTCCATACTTCTCCATTTTTGAAGCACTGTGTTTTTAGTGCTGCCTGAGTAAACACAATAATACCCTTCTTAATCCACACCTTACCTTAGGATAAGCCCCAGCATGGACAGCTCTTCTTCCTATCGTCAGCTGTTTGTGTAAATTATCAGTGAGCATCACCACTGCTGTGCCTGCATGTCTGAGCACCTGAAATAGTGCTTGCCCTTTGGCTTTTTGGCTCCTCCTGCAGGTGGGATTTTCTTTTCCTCCTTTCCTTCTCTTTCTTTCTTTTCCTCCTTTCCTTCTCTTCCCTTCCTTTCCTCCTGTTAAACTCAGAAATGGCTTTATGACTGGGATTTTTATGCATGTGTATATGATGCTTGGGAAGGTAAAAAGTGGGGACTGGGTAGATTTTGGGAAGGGTCTCTGCTTTTAAAGTCTGAATTACTGGCGGGGTCCCAGCCTGTGAGGTTCTTCTGGTAGCTGACTGCCAGAGGCTTGCACTTGCTGGTGTGTCTGGTTAAACCATGTTGATGTCTGTCCACTCTGAAGATGCTGCTTTAGTTGTTTGCAGTTTATGGCTCATTGATCTTAAGGAAAAATGTAAAGGTTTTAAGATGCCATAAATTATATTAAAGTTGTATTTTGTTTTCTGAGTCGTATTTTCACTTTGGTATAATTTTGTAACAGCTACCTTAATGCAAATGCTGCTTTATTGAGCAATTTCTCTTCTTTCACAAACTGTTTTTTATTTTCACTTTCGTAAGAGTCTGGAGACTTGACCTCTGAAGAAACTTCATTTTTACTCGATAGCTCTGACCTGTAAGAGCTCAAATTCCTAGGAGTTAGAGTAAATGTTTCAAGAGATTATGTGCTGGACTTTCTGCTTTTGCCTTAACTAATAAACTGAAGATACGTTGTCACTGAACTGATGCAGAGTGACCTCCATAAGATTATCGTCTCTCCTCAGCCGCTCAGCTCGGATCATGTCAAAGTTTTTCTTTACCAGATTTTAAGAGGTAATTTTTTTCTCTCTTTTAAACTTAATGACAGTTATGCAGTATTAGTAATTTTCTTCTCTCTATTTCTTAATGTTTATTCACAAGATGTCCTCATCTTGAATGAGTTTCCCATGGAAACCTGTTTATTTAATGTTATGAATGAGCAGCAGCATTGATTATTCTGGTTAGAAGAGTATGGCAGCCCTGCTGCCATCCCTCCCAGTCGTGGGTAGCGAGTCCATTTGGAAACTCTTATCCAGGAAATGGGATTTTAGGGATTGTCTTTTGAACATCTGATTGGTGTTAGTCCAGTTGCCTTTCCACTGGTGTTATTGGAGTATTTTCACTGGAATAAGCTGAAAGGAAACAGTCACCTTCATCTGGTAATTAAGAAATGGTAGATCCCGTTCATAAAGAGCAGAGCAAAGAGATCTAAATTACATCCAGAATTAGTAAGGGCTACTCCAGGTAGGTACCTGTTGTGCTACAGAAAGATTTACACTCCTAAAGGCCAAAAGGCATTTGTGCCTCTGTGACTGGCGAGTCTGGTGACTGGGGCAGCACAAATCTGCCTTCTCTCTGAGCAGCAATGCAAAACTGCCCGTTAAAGTTTGCTCAGGAGTCACTTGAGTTTGCCCAGGCATTTGACCAGAGAGCTTTAGTGTTCCCCAGTTTAATGCCCTTATTTTTTTTGCTCTGTGCAACCCTACTTGAATTGTGGCCATTGTTCCATCTCCATGCTTTGCCTCCTACCGCAGCTCATGTGCATGACCAAGTTCCTGTTGGTGTGCTCTCTTCCCTGCACTCCCCAGGGAGCTGCTTGCTGCATTTCTTCAGTTTTCTTGAAAAGCTCAGGAAGAGAGGCTGGGGGGACAGCAAAAGCACCCGGGCAGCTCAGGTCATCTGCCTCTCCCAGCCTCCTGAGGGTGAGGCACCCCACGGGCTGTGATCAGATGTCCCAACTTCGTTAGCTCTGACTTTTTCAACTGCTCAAGTTAAGAAAAGGGCCCAGGCTTTGCTGTGGTTTGGGCCTGGATTCTTTTAGCCTTGTTTTATGTTACCTGCTGCTGGGTCATCAGGTTTTAGTTTGGAAATAAACCCCCAAAATGTTANTCAGATGTCCCAACTTCGTTAGCTCTGACTTTTTCAACTGCTCAAGTTAAGAAAAGGGCCCAGGCTTTGCTGTGGTTTGGGCCTGGATTCTTTTAGCCTTGTTTTATGTTACCTGCTGCTGGGTCATCAGGTTTTAGTTTGGAAATAAAACCCCAAAATGTTAAAAAAAACCCCAAACCAAAAAAGCAACACCACCAGAACCCAAACAAATATGCAAATTAGCTAGTTTCAATCGAGTTTATTTCTGAAGTGCAGCTGTTACCGGGGAAATTAAGTCCAATTTCAGTGCTGCAGAGTTAAAATTGTTACTTGGAAGCAGAGCAGCCAGAGTTGTCTGTCACTGCTGCGGTGCTGGGATTAGCAGAGCGTCCCTGTCATGACCAGGGATGGTCTGAGCTCCTGTCCTTGTTGTTTTAAGAAAGGCTGCCCAGGAGACGAGCTCTCTCCTGTTAATCTGTCCACACGGTGCACCTCCCAGTGCGGGACTGCGTCTGCCAGAGGCTGGATGTTAGAATGATATAAAAAATGAGCTGGTGGCAGAGTCTTTGCTGGTCAGGAGTTGCAAGACCTTCCAAGAAAAAGCCTTAAACTTCTTCTGAAAGGAAAACTGGTATTTATTTTAATTTCGTTTAATATTTCAGGTCTGAAATATCTACATTCTGCTGGCATTTTACATCGAGACATTAAACCAGGGAACCTACTTGTGAACAGCAACTGTGTTCTTAAGGTGCTACTTAAATTTATTGACAATGTGCATATGTGTATGCTGTTCATTGGAAATCAGGTGTTATTCTTTAAACAAAAGCATTTTAAGATGAACACTTCTCCCAAAAGTCACG
Organism: Chloroceryle aenea; assembly: GCA_013399075.1. Lineage (NCBI taxonomy): Eukaryota > Metazoa > Chordata > Aves > Coraciiformes > Cerylidae > Chloroceryle > Chloroceryle aenea. The sequence continues at coordinate 140,310 of VWZY01012997.1, read as the reverse complement.
TTAAGAGAAAAAAATCCCACAAATTCTTTAGAAATGAATTGAACATCTCCCTTCCCCCTTTATTCCCTACCTCTCCCAAATGCCTGAAAGCAAGGTGGATGTGGATTTTGTTGACACTGACTTGCTGAGCACTCGAACTGGAAGTGTTGGTCTGTTTTCTTAACCCATCTGGTTCAAGAAACTTTGATAAATTCTGAAAGCCAGAGTGAGCAGAAGGCTGAACCTTTCTGTACCCCTCCGAGGCCTATCATAATGAATGAAATCTGCTTTGGGATGAAATATTCTGTACCTAAAAGTTGGCAATATGTATTTATTATTTTTGTGTGTGTGTAAAGGGTTTTATTTATATTTCAGATTATAAATATTGTAATGCCAACTGAAAATGTACTGCGATTTAAAATAAAATTGTATTAAGTTGAAGTGGATGTGGAATAAAGAAGCATAATTTCTTCCTATTCCCTTTTCCCTCTGCTTATGCAGTGACAGCAGATTATCTGATTTATTTAAATGCTGGTTTGGAATTTCCTGCTTCCTTACGAGAAGGTTGCCTACTTGAAATGCATTAAGTGTTTTGGTTATTTTAATTTTTTTATTTACCTTCTCAATTTAGATTTGTGATTTTGGATTGGCCAGGGTGGAAGAGTTAGATGAATCTCGCCACATGACTCAGGAAGTTGTCACTCAGTATTACCGAGCTCCAGAAATCCTGATGGGCAGCCGTCACTACAGCAATGCTATTGACATCTGGTCTGTAGGATGTATCTTTGCAGAATTACTTGGGCGAAGAATATTGTTTCAGGCACAGAGTCCCATACAGCAGGTATAATTAACTTTCCCTCTATTTATTTAATTTTCCCTACTGCATCATTTGGTGGAATCAGTTACACTGGTGCATTTTGAACCTCAGACTTGCTGGTGTTTTGCTGGGTTTGCACGCAGGTGAACAAACAAGCCCCTGTGAAACACTGAGGTGGTGTTGTCCAGACAGTGCTGGCTGTAGTGGTTGTTGTTGAAATGTGCATTGTTTCTGTAATCCCCTGTAAGCTGATGCAGTGCTGAAGCCTGCTCTGGCATTTTATTGAGATAAGGTAAAGGTGCTATGACCAGGATCAAGCTTTTGTAACAGCTCCTGCGAGAGAGTAATAAATTCTCTGTCAGGGTCCAACCAGAGATACACTGTTGGCACTTGAAGAGTTGAGCTGCCAATTAGCATCGCTCAGACCGCTTCACTTCAGGACTGGCCGAGTGCATAAGAAGGTGTTGTGTATTTTATGGAATTGTACAGCTGTGGCTGGGTGTGAACACTTGAGATGCACCAGAAGGCTTCACCTTTCCAGCAGTGAGCGAGCCAATACAACATACAGCTGTCTCTAATACCCTGAAGTGCTGTTTGTACAGCAGATGGGAAATAATGTTTGCAGCCAGGTACTGGAGATGGCTGCATTTACACCTCCATCTAAGAGAAGGAACAAGATGTGCATAAAAATGTTTCTCTTTCATGTTGCTAGTATTCACCTATAGGTTAGAAACCACGTCTCATGAAAACACTGGGATTGTGTGTTTTGATTGAGAGGTAAAAATACACTCCAACCTGTCATAAAGGTGACATCCACTCTATTCTTCTCTGGCTTGCTCCCACACGCAGCATCTTCTTGGCCATGAGGGACATTGCTGTTCCCATCAGCACGCTGGTTCCAGCACATGGATATTTAATGCTGTGCTGTGTATATTTTCACCCTGTCTGGTGATAGCTGTCACATCACCGTGGCCATGTCCCCAAGGAGGAGATGCTCTTTGGAGCGGTCCCGGTCTCCTTGCACGGGTTGGGTGCCCTCCATCGTGCTTTGAGTCCTGGGTGGATGAAGTACCCCACCAAGTGTGTCCCCCAGGTAGCCTGACCCAACAGGAGCCCAGTGCCTGAGCCCCGGGATGCTCAGCGCAAACCCGAGCTCGGGCAGGGGCAGCAGCAGCTGAGAAGTTGGCTCTGGAAGGGCACTTGACCTTCTGATCTGAAGTAAAAATGTAGATTCATTCTATATTCCCAAAAGACATGTAGCTGAGGGCAGTCGAATTAAAAAGGAGTGTTTTGAAATATTTTTCTTCTATTTTTATAGTAAAGTTTCTAAATATATTTTGTAATACTTCATATAAATACGTTTGATCCTGATCTGGATCAGTGAAACCAGACCTTCTAACAAACTTCTTCTCCATGGGCCAAGACAGGAGAACTAACACCTTGGGAGATGTTAAACATGAACTTTCAGCTGATGGGGATGAAAGGTGTTTCCAGTGTTGGTTCCTGCAGAAGACACTGTGTTATACCCAGGTCTCTCTACAGACACAAACGTCTGTGAGCACGCCCGTGCTGGGAGCCCCGGGAGGAGCTGCGCAGCGCAGGTGTCTGCTCAGCCCGCACGCCCCGGCGCTCTTCGGAACACAGTTTTGCTCTTTTGTAGGAAGCTTTTGTTTTCCCTGTAACCAGCACTGCTTTTCCTTCCTCTTCTGCTGCACAGATTATTATTTTTTTTAAACTCATTTTTCTCATATATTGGAATTGTTTTTATGTAGTGTGTTTGTACTGGATTTCTGAGGGTTTTTTTCCCCATTTTCTATATTTTTATTCTTTCTGATGGTGAAATATCTTGTGTAATGTAGCAGTCGACCTGTTTTTGGGGGTAATTTTGTGTGTTGTGTACATTGGTATGCAGTGCTGACATTCAATGGAGAATATTTGAGTGAGTAACACCACTAACAACAATACTTTTTGATGATGCAAAATTGACCTTTAAAACAGAACCAAATATTTTACAAAGCCTGTAAATAAAATAAGCTCCCAAACTTTGAAAATCAGCTCAGGTAGGTGGGTTTTGTTGGTTTTTCAGTGAAATTACAAATGTTTGTGCTTGCTGTTTAAGTGCACGTGTTGGGGTTTGTCATTTGCTGTCTGTCTGAACCGATGTGTACCCGAGCAGAGTCTGCTGTGGCAGTGGAACAGGTGGCTGTGTGTCCAGGATCTGAGATGTGCGTGTTCTGTCCCTGCAGCTGGATCTGATCACAGACCTGCTGGGCACGCCGTCGCTGGAAGCGATGAGGACGGCTTGTGAAGGCGCCAAGGCTCACATACTCAGGGGTCCTCATAAACAGGTACTGCTGGAGCCGGCGCAGGCTCGGTCGGGACAGTCCTTTGGCCAGCTCCTGGAGTCGGGGTGTCCTCGGCACAGGGTGGCCACGCTTCAGCCTCCATCAGATTCTCGGGGAGCACTTGTTCCCAAGTGTTCCGTTTGGATATCTGGGCTCAGAGCTGCAAGCCCGTGAAGTTTCGCAGAGGTGGCTGTGGAGCAGCAGGGCCGGGGGTTACTGGTGCAGCTGCTCAAACTGCTGTTGAGCTGACTGAGGTGGTTCTTCCACTCGTAAAGCACATTTCTGGCTTGTCTTATATGCACTGTTTGACTTGACGATGGGGGTGGAAGTCTCCTGTTTGGAAGTGGTGGTGTTCTGATGGCTGTTTGGAGTTAAGATGTTAAATTTAAGTGATAATAGTGGGAAGAGATGCAAATAAAAATTGGCAGTATAGTTCAGAAGGCCCCATAGGGACTCCTGCACTGCCAGGACCAAGCATTAGAAGTGGAACTCGCCCGTTACCCAGCTCCCTGAACAGAACAGACCAGAGGCTCCTCACCAAAGGGTCCCCTCACACCTCTGTGCATGACCAGAGCTGCTCACAAGATACTGGAAACTGAGGTATAACATTCTGCCTAACCAAAGAAAAAGAGAATTAAAAAAAAAAACAAACCAATCCAAGAAACAACCCAAAAGAAAGTAGGGAAAAAGGGCAGGGTAATGTCCTTACACAGAGTGGACAACACAGCGGGCAGTGGCTGATAGAAACGCTCACGCAGGGTGGTACCAGAGCAGCACATCCTTCCATCAGGGGCATGATGGTGTTAGCCAACAGAATTAACAACCTGTGCGTGTTAACTACTGGGAAGAGACGATGTATTAAGTTTGCATCTTTATCTTCTGCATGGTGAAGTAATTCCTCACATCTCGACTCACCACAGTAGTGGTTACCATAGAAATGAGCACTGAAGATCTATTCTGCTGTTATTAACACGGGGGAGTTCTGCCTCCTTGGCACTTTTGATTCACCACATCAAGTTGTCTCTATTCCATTTTATGGCAGGTTTTTATTCTTTTAACATTGATAACAGGATTTCCTTAAGACTGTTTCTACCCATTTTGAAACAAATCAAGTTGTTGGTTGGTTTTTTTTTGCTATCACATGCTATGAAAGTTGTAACTTTTAAGCCTCCAGTCCTGCACTTTGAAGGTTTGAGAAGTTTTATAGGGATAAAAGCTGGGAGAAATACTTCAGAAACAGAAACATGTATACAAATACATGCAGGTACTTTATAGAATACACTGGGGTTACCTTCTGATAACTGGATAATTGTTTGACCTTTCCAAAGTGCACTGGTGGTGCTCTTGGTAGTAGTAATCAAGAGCTCTGGAATTTGATTGTTAGCCTTGTTCACTTTGTTAGTTGTTTGTTCAGGGTGTTTCACCGAGGATTGACTGAAGCAGTGCAGGAATGTCTTCTGGCTTTCTCATCCCAGCTCTAAGCTGTTCTGTGCAGACCCTTGGAGTGGTGTCTCTTGACCCACGGAGTGGTGGGTGAGGTGAAATGGTACCCAGTGGCTTCCAGTGCAGGTTTAATGTTCTCTAACCACTGCGTTGTGGGAAATGAGCTCGAAGCAGTTAGTTCTGTGTCTGCTGGGGAAAACAGCGTGAAGTGTTCATGGGGTGCCACGGAAGCTGAGCACTCTGGAAGCAGGGGTTAGAGCACAGCTGGCTGATTTTGGTATCACACTTTCTCTGGTTTCCCCTTCAAGCACGCTTCAGGTTTGAATGCAAATTCGTGGCTTTTCATCTTTTAAAATGCAGATTTTGCTGGTTATAAATAGCTAGATGTTACCAGTTTCTTCATTAGATTAATAGGGAGAGAAAACTGAGTTAGGAACTGGTGATTACTTTGTCACACAGACTATTTTTAATCCAGGTAGGTGAGCATAGTGGGAGTTAAGGGGTAAAGCATTTTGCTGCTTTATGTAAAAATAGATTAATGCATGAAGTTCCTGGCTTACAGAACAACCCACCCCGCTGTGTGTTGGCATAATGCAAATTTACATACTACGTAGACTTCTCTGGCAGTTTTGTGATTAAAAATTTTACTTCAAACTAGATTTCAGTGAATCGATCACGTTGCTCCCTGGCAGCCCTGGAGGAGCCTCTCACCCCACGTTCCAGAGCACCCTAAGGAGGGCTCTGGGCTTCGCTGGCGGTCATGTGCTGACCCACTTGGTGGAAGTAAAACCTCCTGGAGGTCATTCCCTCCCTGCTGTGCTCCTGGCATCCTCTGCTACGGAAGAGGGAGGTCCAGTGGGATGTACCTTACTTGCAACAAGCCCTGACCGTTGATTCAAGTCAAGTCTTAGAGTGATTCAGCTTTTACCTGTTTCTTCTGCCCTTGCTCGTACTCTTGTCAGGACATTTCTATCTCTGGCTGTGGCCTTGGTTGCAGTTTTTTAGGAATTAGTCAAAGAGAATTCTTTGCAGCAGTGCCTGGCCTCCTATCTACGAGGTTCTTCCTTTCTTTGGGGTTTTGGTTTCTTTTTTCAATAGGTTTGTGGTTTTTCTTTCTTCTTCGTGTGAAAACTGAGACTTCGTTTCCCCCATCCTACTCTTTGTTGTTGTGGTGGTTTTTTTCCTCTTCCCCCTCCTCACTTCAGAGGAGTAACTGATCCCTCACTTTGCAATGCTTTACTTTGAAGACAAACTGTAGCACACTCCACTGCCATTCTTTAAGCTAAACAGAGATTGGAATAGTACCAATTAAGCAGGAAAATACTTTACTTGATTTAGGAAACGGACTTTGTTGTGGCTTCAAATCAACCCATCTTTGAAGCTCATTCCAGAGAGTCTAGGCTATAGCTAGTGCTTTGGATGAATGGCACGTCACATTCGCTTCGGGTAATTTCAGGTAGTCCTTCTTGCCGGCGTTGGGGCTGTGGGGACGGGGCTGCTCTTCCCATTTTGCCACCACAGTGTAATTCCAGAGCCCAGGGAGACTCTTCAGGCTAGGAGAGTGCGTGCAGTTGGCAACTCTGCGTTGGGCAAGACCCTGCTGAAGCGTTACCTGTCCGTGGGGCTGGCGGGGCAGCCGGCACTGCCGAGCCTGGAGAAGCAGCAGCAGGCCGCAGCGCTGTGCAGCTGGGCTTGTGGGTCCAAAGGAAGGTCCTGTGCCCAGAAAGGGCTCCGTGGCCCCGCTCTTCATGATCTGCCTGTACCAGGGTACTTGTACCACGAGGATTTTTCACCCTCAGATAAAACTGCTACCCCTCGGACTGGGCTGGTGTGCCCATGAGTGGGAAACACTCTGCAGAGCTGGTCTTTGTGGGGCTACCTGGAGCAAGAACCTCGCTGCTGCCCCCAGCTTGGGGGCTGTCCAGCTTTTTTAACCGTGTGGCTCATGCCCCAAGTACCACACTATAAAACAAGGCAGAATTCCCTGAGCCCCCCTTCCCCCTCCCCAGACCTTCGAGCCGCAGTAGTTGGCCTATTTATCGCTCTGTAAAATGCTGAATGCCTGAAGGTCATTTTAATTGTGCTGGATGTCACTGTCAGTTAGATATGGATCGCCTGGGTGAGGAAAAGCAAAATAATCCATAATTTGGCAGTGATTGAGATCAGAAAAATGAAATACTGGAAATGATGTGGTTAATCAGACCCCTGAGCAGCTACAGCTTGAAGTGGTGCCTGTATAGAAAAAAATAAATAAATAAAGGATAGGTTTGTCCAGGGATCACATCTGAACTGAGGGAAAAACCAATCAATTAGATCTCTAATTCAACTGCTGAGTGTTCTGTAACAGTGGTTATTATCTTGCTGGAAAGCCTTAGGTACTGCACGTCCTTTTTCACAAGAAGTTTGTCCTTGGTGTCTCCACCACCGCGCGTGCTGTAGCAAGTGTGTTCTTGCTGATGGATCTGACAGGACAACTCTCTACTCCTCTTTCTGTTTCCCCTACAGCCATCCCTTCCTGTCCTATATACACTTTCCAGTCAAGCTACACACGAAGCAGTTCATCTCCTTTGCAGAATGTTGGTCTTTGATCCAGTAAGTATGATTTAAAATTGTCTCTAATACTTGTTGTTTTCACAGTTTTTGTTGTCTGCTGCTTAAATGGGTGTTTGAAGTAAGGACTGCTTTAACCAACCTGCCTCACCTTGCATTTCAGTGCTTTTGGCTCTGTCAAAGATGGAAAAGTATCATTTTATAATTGGTCAATTAATTTCCCCCTGGAATGGGGGTTCTGCATGTAAAATCTAGTGGTCTTTTGAAGAGAGCTACGGCAGAGTGGGAAAGACGAGGGTGTTCATGAATCATGCTGTCTTTTCCTAGCTAGGTGTAGGTAGCAGAACATCAGATACTTTGATGCGGTTCTAATTAGAGACATGTGGGTGTTCATGGTCTTGAAACACACAAAAATTTTCCTTCTGCATCCACACAGGCACAGAATGAGACCTTTATTTTTTCCACTGAGCATCTGTTTTTCTAATAAAAATGTGCTGCTGTCGATTTTCAATTTCATCTCTTGGGCTTGCTGTACGAAATTGTCACTGGGCAAGCGAATCCCTGAATCGATGATCTTAATTATTCCATTGTTACAGAAAACCAGCAGCATTTCAAACAGCAGGCAGATTGACTGAACTTCAGAGGGGTAGATAAAGTACTCAGAAGGCAGTGCCCACATTTTATTTTGTGAAACCTTAAGATTGCTTTCCTGGACAAGACCATGGAAATGGTACATCCTGACTTCCATGCAAACAAGCAGTTTTTTCCTTTCTAACTCCCTCTACACTTAGAACACTGTTACTCCCAAACCACATTTAAGTAGCTGTGGGCTTTCATTAAGGCATCAGGACAGTTCTGTGGAAGAGGTGATTGACACTTGGGGTTTCCTCCGGCTTTGCCATCGCTTCTGCTCTGTCACGTTTCAGCAAGTGACTTGCCCCCTTGGTTTGTGTTTTGGGGTTGGGTTTTTTGTTTGGGGTGTTTTAGTGGGGTTGGTTTTGTTTGTCATTAACCTGCAACAGCAGATGTCTTTAGATCTTGTGTTGCAGTAGCACTTCCCTCTGCCATCCTTTAGAAACAGATTGCCCTCTCCTTGATGGGATGTTGTTGGACACGTAGAGACCAAGAACTTTCCTTGGGTTGTGCACAAAACCAGTCTTAGTAACATGGCAGCAGTAGACTTTGTGATTTCACCCACTGCTCTGACCCTCTTCTTCCCTGTGCTTCCTGCACCACTTTGTTTTCTGACACTTGGTGTGTGAAGTGTTTCTCACACCTCCAGATGCCACACCCCGAATTGTTTGCTTATCAGCGATGGTTGAATTTTTTGGTTTACATGAAATAGTTGCTTAGGGACACAGCAGAACGTTCTGCAGAGCATGGACC
>VWZY01012997.1:102088-115686 GCA_013399075.1 Chloroceryle aenea | reverse complement strand
GGGCCAGTGTTGTAAGTTTTTTATTTTTTATGGAAGTTTTGGGCAGGAGCGTGTCCGGGTTCTGCAGTTCCGCAGCCCTCCTGCCTCCCACCCGGGGCAGGAAGGAAGGGACGCAGAAAAATATTCCCTTGTGTTAATGGGGTAATTAAAGGTTGGTTCCTGTTTACAGCAAAACCCTCCTCGTTTGCTAGGTCAGGATCACGTTGGAGAGACAGCGCTGTCTCCTGCCTGGGCTGCTGGGGAGTTCTGCCCCTGCTCAGCTTCGTGCTGCTTGCTGAGAGGAGTGAAGGCCTGAAGTGGCAGAACTGACTGAAAGCTCGATTGTGGTGAGCACGTTCAGGCAGTTCGCTGTCGGAATTGGAGAGCTCTGCGTTGAAACCAGAGCTGGGTGTTGTGTGGTGTCAGTAGTGTTGGCTGAAGACAATAACAGGAAGCCAGAGGAGTTCAGTGCGTGTCACCAGCAGGAATGCAGCTGCACGGCACCGCACAACCGCTGTGCGGGTTGGCTGGAAAACAGCTAAGCCTCGTTTTGTCAGAACACGGGGAAATTTGTCCTTAGGAAGCTACCCTTAGGAAGTACCTCTTGAGCATCGCGTGCTCCACGGTTCTGCTGTCAATGGCAGTTCTGGGCTCCCACACTGATCTGTGTGTTTCTGTTCACAGGGCCCGGGGTTATGAGCGCCTGTGCCTTGCCCTCCTCAGCAGGGGACTCGTGACTCTTCACCAATCACGGCGGAATCCATCAAGCCCACGCTCTGCAGGGTTGTCATCTACCTACAGAAGGAGATGTCGGGCGACACGTGTCTAACCACCACCCTTTGTCCCGCTGCCGGGCCCAAGCCCAAGGCCTGCAGCTTCAAAGGGGGCAGCCTCGGCAACAAGTACGTGCGGCTGAATGTCGGGGGCTCGCTGTACTACACCACGGTGCAGGTGCTGACCAGGCACGACACGATGCTCAAGGCCATGTTCAGCGGCAGGATGGAAGTGCTCACGGACAAGGAAGGTAAGGGGATGGCTTTTGTTGTCAAGAAGTTTGTAAGGCCAGGTTCTCTTGCTGTTCTTTTTACATCATATAAGACTGTGCTTAGTTAAGGGTATGGGGAAGGATACGTTCCAGAAATAACTGGGAGCATTTGGCAGCCAACACCCATGGCACTAACGGGGTAAAATGTGCTCTTTTGTTTCCAAAGTTACCGGGCGGAAGGACCGGTTCTTTGTCCTGCTGTCGCAGCTGGTGTGCAGGTTGTTGCTGTTGTTACCAGGACTGAACAGACAGTGTGTGGGCTGTCGTGTCGGTGGTGTCATGTACTGGCATCGTTCAAAATGCGTATGTGGGGTTTTTTCCCCCTCCTGGCACCATGTTCCACTCGTGGCTGACAGTGCTGTGACAGTGCTTAGCCGTCAGTCGGGTCACGTGTCCCCTCCTGCCAGACACTGACTGCTGGCATTACAAGAGTCCATAAGAAATGAAGGAGAGTAGAACAAGTAGGAGGACCGGTATCAGCAGAGGCTGAGGGTGCTTTTGCTTCCCTCCCTGTAGTAGTCCAGGGGAGAACGACACCTTAGGAAGGAGGGTTGTGGTGCTGTGGAGAAGAGGCTGGCAGGCACAGGAGCCCTTGGTGTTTCTGAACACTCCTGTGCAAAAGCTTCTTTTCTGTGCTTAGGTCCCAAAATAACCCTTTTTCACCAGCCTTCCCCATCCCAGAGAAGGGTTTGGTGCTGTATTAAGCCCTTGGCCTGTGTGCATCCCACGCTGCTATTGTTTGCCAGCAAGTCAGGCATCCGGTTTCCTCCCGAATGTGACCCCTGGGGTGTTTTAAAATTCCAAGAACTGCGTCTCCTGCGATATCCTGTTCTCCATCCCCTCTCTTCTCCCTCGTGATCTGTCTCTGTCCTGTTCCTTGCTCCTGCTTGGAGACTGGAACAGCTTTTTGTCCCATGCTGGGTTTTCTGGGCTACCTTTTACCACCTCCAGAACACTTCTCTCTCCCCTAATTTCAAATACAGCAGAAGGTGTGATTGGAAAATCACCAAATCCTTGTTACTCCAAGGAATTTATCCCAAGTCTGCTTGCTGCAAACGCTTGTGAATTCTCTCTCTAGTCTTTCCTTGGTGCTCTTTGGGGCGAGTTTCCGACGGCCCAACGTTACACCCCAGCAGCAGATGTGTTTGTTCCCAGGTGGACACAGCGCACCCCCCTTTTGCTGGGAATATGACGTGCCTAGGAAAAAAAAGAATCAGCTGCCTGACAAATTTTTCTTTTTTTAAGGCTTGAATGGCCTGGACAGTCGGTGAAATGGATGCAAGTTAGAGTTCCTGTAGTAGTTAAAAAGGTGCATTCCATTAATCGGAGGAAATACAGCAAAGATGAAGCAGAGATAATAAATAGTGTTGGTCAGGCAGCCACCGACTGGTGAGCTGACCCGGGGCAGTCAGGTTCCTGCACCAGTTAGTGTCTCGGGGTGGGAAGTCTTTCTAGCTGAGATGTTCTTTGGAGCGCTGGAAAGCAGCGAGAACTCGGGGTACCAAAGGAGGGATTCAGCTGTCAGGTTCTGTTCTGTAGCCAACTCCAGTTTGCTCAAAGGCTTCCCCTGAATGGCACAGGAAGAGTTTCATGGGCAGCTTTGGGAGCAGGGCCTCTCTGAGGAGCTTTTTCTTCCTCTTAGCGTTGAGGTGATTGAAAGAGCAATGGTTGTTTTTCAGGCTGGATCCTCATAGACCGTTGTGGGAAGCACTTCGGAACAATTCTAAACTATCTCCGAGATGACACCATTGCACTTCCAAAGCACAGGCAGGAGATCAAAGAGCTGATGGCAGAAGCCAAGTATTATCTCATCCAGGGCTTAGTGGACATGTGCCAAGCAGCCCTGCAGGTAAGAAGTAGAAGTAGCCTCTAAAGTTGTTCATGGGTGTTCTGCTTATAAAATTAACTTAAGACAACTCAAGAGAGTGTTTCATGGCCTCAGAGATGGCATCGAGCTGTAGATGTACCAGACAACCCGGAAAGAAAATGAGAGAGCAGTGAGGTGAGGGGCTTGTCCAGCACCTTTATCAAAGCCCTTGTTCCCCTTGCTCTGTACGCACACCCGAGGTTCCGCGGCGCTTTGAGAGACTGGATATAGCTCATGATCTCCCTGAGGATGTTTCCAGAGCCGTGTGCTATCCCGGCCCAGCCTTCCAGGCCAGAGGTGCCTGTGCTCCGAGGCACTGGGTGTGATTCACGGGGTGGTGGCTTCATCAAAGGAGCTGTTTCTTTGTAAGGATCCCCTGGCTGGGTTATGTGTGTCTAGAATGTCCAAGGCGTAGGTTCAGTTCCCCTCATTTCAGAGGTGCCTGGTGTGATAACAGGTAAATCATTTCCCTTTGTGCTTCTGTTCAGTTGTCCAGCTGCCCCTCAGAACGGGGATGGCAGCACTTTCACTTTTTCTTTTCTTTTTATTTAGGAAATAGTGAATGAGTTCTTCTTGTGTGAAATTAAATAAAAGCCAGAAATTTAAAGGAAACTGATTGAATAAAGATGATTATTTTGAGCATAGGTTTTAAAGGGCCTTATGGCATCTGTCTAAACTTCCCCCAGGTTGAGTCCTTTCTAATCAGAANTTTAAAGGAAACTGATTGAATAAACAATGCCTTTAAAGGGCATTTGTCTAAACTTCCCCCAGGTTGTGTCCTTTCTAATTAGATAATATTTACAGCAGGATGGGTTTCAGTCTTTGGAAACGTGGTAACTTCTTTCTCAAAGTTTGAATCGTCATGGAGAAACAGCCCCCAGTGTAGCACTGAGGACTTTAAGGACTTTTCTTTGTATCAGTGTTGCCAATAGGTCAGCCCAGAGGAGCTTCGTGGGCTTTAGGAGACCCTGTGCATCCAGCTGACTGAAACCAGCTGGTGGTGAGCAGGCTACCCCAGGTGTGGTACATACACCTCACTGCTGGCCTCAGGGCTTGGAAAGGAATGTTCCTTGCAGGACAAAACTTGGTGATTACTCAATGCCTCACATACCAGGTTCAACATACTTCTGTACCTGCTGAGAGGGATGCGAGGCCACACCGGCCGTTTTCCTTCTGGCGTGGAATTTAAACCCTCCCTTCTGAAGCCAGAATGTTGTAAGGTGTTCCGTTAGCTATTGAGCTCCGTGAGGGATCTGGAGTCAGGGACCGTGCTGCACCCTCTTGATTGTCACTTTTGTACTGCAAGCAGCTGAAGTCTGTTTGGGTGACATGCTGTTCCTGCCAAATGCTCAGTCCTTCGTGGCTGATGGTGCTGTGAGATGATGAAAGCTACTGCAGGCTCTTACTGCCCTTTTCCTCAGAAAAGGATAGGGTGATAAACCCACTTAGACCAAAGATGGCTTGAGCTTGGGGTCCTCGCTGTCGCGAGGAAGGCCACCCCCTGCATCCCAGTGCTTCAATTACTGCTGCCTTAGGGGATAAGAAATCTCCACGGTATTTCTGGGTTGCAGATGAAGGTAACGCTGCGTGGTTACTATAGCAACACAGCTTTCCCTTTGCATCACAGGACCTGGGAACATGGCTGGAGGGGCTGGGAAGTGCAGCAGCAGCAGATGTTAGCTTTAGCATTCATCTCAGGAGTTTATTTCCTCTCTCCCTTTTCTCTTTAAAACAGGACAAGAAAGACTTGTATGAGCCTGTCTGTAGCATCCCCATTATCACGTCTCCCAAAGAAGAAGAGAGACTGATAGAGTCATCAATGAAAGTAACTGCTTTTCTATCCAGTCAAACAGAATTTTTGCTAACTGTATTTAAGCCCAGAACTTACCATTTCTGCTTTTCTTTCTCTCCCAATAGCCTGTTGTTAAGCTGCTTTATAATAGAAGCAACAACAAGTACTCCTACACCAGGTATGTCTTGGTTTTTCTACAGTATTATAGTGAGGTTTCCCTTTGACTGCGAGTGGAGGAGGATGTGGTACGACCCAACCCGGGGCTGGTTTTTTTCTTACACCAGTGCTCTTCTGTGGATTTCAGTGCTGTTACTTTTGACTGAGGTGAATCTAAATGCAGGGGAAACCCAACAAGCTGTATCTGTTGCAGACTGGGGTACAGCTCAGTTGTGTGAACAAGATACAAGGGAAGAGAGAGGAGAGTGATGTGGCCATTAACAGTGGCTGAAACTAGATGTCACTTAGGTAATGCCACAAGCTGGTAACCAGAGCGTTGCCTCGGCAGTGCGAAGCTAATGCCGCTGTGTTCCCTGCCTTGTCAGCTGAGATTTGTTTTGAATCTGCAAGTACCTCAGCCAGCACTCTCTTATCCTGACCTACAGATGTTCTTGTTTCAGTGCCTCTAAGTGAATTAATTATTTGGTTACAAAGGAGAGTATCTGTCTGCTCAGGAACAACTTGGTTAAGGCCAGGGCAAGAATTTACTGGCTTTCCTCCTGTATAAAGTGATTTATGTATTTTATGCTCTAACTATCATGGTCCCTTTGTTATGGTGCTATCAGAACAGCTTTGGGTTTCCCAGGCAGTCAGTGAAACGATGTGAGTAATCCTTTACGCTGTGCAGAATCCTCATTTTCGGCCTCTTCACTCTGAGGTGAGATCTTGGAAGGGTTTTTCTCGAGGCAGACTGATTGTCTGCCTGCCTGAGAGATGGACTGTGACCATCACACTGTTTCGGGTACTCCGGGAACGGCACCTGCGGGAGCGCTGAAGCTCAGCCTGTTTTTCAGCAGACCGCAGTCTGCGTCTGCCGGTTGTATCGGGCTTCTCCCTCTGTTACCCTTTAGCTCAAGCAGGCCCAGAATAGCATATTAGTCACCGTGGGTCTGGAAATGTAAATGCACTGTAATGAGAGCGACAGAATCCTGGATACCAGGAGGTGCTGGTATCTCAGCTAGCTGTAGGGTTCTAATTATTCCTTGCGGATGAATCCGCATGCCTCGGTGGTGTTTAAATGAGGCAGCTTTGTTTCAGATTCCACACTGGCTGCTAGCAAGCGAAGATGATATATTTTTTTTTTCCATCTTCCTAATCAACAGAACAAAAGGAGCTTTCTCAGTTAGGTTGTCAGTGTGGTCTGAGAACCACACTGGAAGAAGTGGATGAAGAGACTTCCACCTTCTTTTCCCATCTCCGGCCCTTGACAGAGGCTGGGACTGGTGGCTGGTGAATCCCAGCTGGCTTTATCAAGTGATTTGTGTGAGCTGGAGACCTCATTCTTTAAGTCTGAACAGAAATACTTCCCAGAGTACGTGTTTTATGTGAAGCCCAGTTGGCTGTTGTCGACTCGGGTAACTCAGCCTTCCTGGGGCACCTGCAAAAGTTCAAGTGCTGTGTGCAAAATCCAGTGTCACGCCTTGCTGGAAAGCAGAACACTTTGCTCTTTAGCTGGCCTTCTGGCGTACGCTGGCTCTTGGGATTTTGCCGTTACGAAGCTGACGAGAGCTGCAGTTAGCACATGATTTAACTGTCCTGAGCATCAGTCAAGGGACAGTTGTAGGTAGTTGATGCAGTGATTGGGAAATTGTGCTGTCGTTATTCATTATATAACTTGACCTCTAAAGGCTGGTGCGTTCGCTCGTGGGGATCGGAGCATCTTATTTGTATCTGAAATTGGCTATTACCCTCTCTTTTCTTGGCAGCATATGGCAATGAGTCACCACTTATTTGTATTCTGCAGTTAGATCAATGCTTAAAACTGTGGTGGAATAGGCACAGAAATTGTGTGGAGATGGCCAGCTGCAAACCCCCACATCCGTATGCCTTCTGTTGCTGTGTTTCAGTAACTCGGATGACAACTTGCTGAAGAACATAGAGCTGTTTGACAAACTCTCTCTCCGATTCAACGGCAGAGTTCTTTTCATTAAAGATGTCATAGGGGATGAAATCTGCTGCTGGTCTTTCTACGGGCAGGGTCGGAAACTGGCTGAAGTCTGCTGTACCTCGATAGTTTACGCTACAGAGAAGAAGCAAACCAAGGTAATGGAGTTTTACCACCTGGCTCTTATGGTTTAAACAAAAAATCGGGTTAATGATACGCTGCAGAAGGATACAGGCTTTGTGTAACTTAAGGCAAATTGCCTGGGGCAGGTAACACCACCTGATACCGACTCTCTCGGGTACCAACTGGAATTGATGGCCAGTGACAAGGGAGTTACTAGGACTGCTCCCTGCTTCAGGGCTGCAGGGTGAGCTGGTGCCTTGGTAAAAGCTAAAATGCAGAGAGGACTGCATAGGGCAGCAGCTTTGAAGGAGGGAGAGAATGGTAATTGTGAAAGCATGTGCATTTTAGTGCTGGTTTCTTAAAGTCGATGGACTTTGTGTCCCTAAAGCATGTAAATGCCTTAAAAACCTGATTAAACAAAGTAAAGATCTAATTCTGCTCCTGATCATGCCGACATGTTTACTTCACTGCAGTCACTTTGTACTGTGTTTCACTTGCACTGATGTCATCATGGTATGTAATTGGACTAAATGGTTGTGTCTGGGAGTACAGATTTCTCCAGAGTGTTGGAAAATATATGCCAAAAAGGAGGAGGCTGAAGCTAATCTGTCCTAACCTGGATAACCAAAATGGATGGGATGCAGTTAATGAAATGGAAACTCGAGCTGAAACACCGTTTAGAAACGTGGTTTAATATTTTTGTGCTTTTATGTGCAAAACCATAGAATATCTGATAGAAAAAAGCTCAGCAGAAGTGCAGATTCCCAGTATTCAACAGGTCTTCAATTCCCCACGTTTCCAGCGACGACTCTTAAGTCTTCCCACCTCTGACTTTGCAAAGGCTACCTAAAGACTTGAATTCAAGCACAGTACATCCTAAAGAGATGAGTTGTGCATGAAAATATGGTAATGATTAGAGTGATCAGTTACAGAGTTTCCCTAACTTAAGGAGTTATAGGGTGCAGGTAAGGTGAGCAGAGCCCGACATATTAGCCCCGATGAATCAGAAATGCTGTATCCTGTTCTAGAACAATCTAAAAGAAGAGATGAGGCAGGGAAGCTGGTGGTGGGCGTAATCCTCTCCTAGGAACTGGACTGCTTTGCTCATCCTTCTCGCTCGCCGTTGGTTTGCTCTCCTACAGCGTGTGGCTGGGGTGTCTTTTTGTGTATTAGCACGTCACGTTATGTCCAGTCCTGATGTCCTCGCAGATCAGGAGAGGACGTGTGCTGGTTTTTTGCAGGTTGAATTCCCCGAGGCACGGATTTACGAGGAAACCCTGAACGTCTTGCTGTACGAGACGCCGCGGGTCCCCGATAACTCCCTGCTGGAAGCGACGAGCAGGAGCCGAAGCCAGGCGTCTCACAGCGAGGACGATGAGGGCTTTGAGCTTCGGGACCGAGTGCGCCGCATCCACGTGAAGAGGTACAGCACCTACGACGACCGCCAGCTCGGCCACTAGCACCTCAGGCGAGGAGAGGGGGTTGGTGTCGGCCGGTGTCCGTATCCTCGAGGGAGACCGGCAAGAAGGGTGGGATTAGGTGGACTCTGGATTGATCTTCATCTGGCTTCTCGGAGAAGCAAATGGGCATTTGTGCGCACAAAGCAAGGCCAAAGGCCAAGGGCTTTGAGAACTAAGATGTTACTTTTGCACCCTGTGCTTTAAATACAGACTGGCCCCCTTCTCATGCCACGTGGGGGATGGAATGCAGAACGCAGATCCTGACGGTTCGTGGTTGCTCTTGCATATCTAATCCCTTGCCAGGTTTCCTGCTTCCCGTGAGAAGTACCGCTTTTCCCGGAGGAGGGGGGTGTTTTGGGAAGCTGCTTCCAGATCCCTGCCCTTTTAGGGGTTTGCGTAATGGAACTTCCAGTTTTTAAACCAAGATACTGAAGAGGGGGTGGAGAGAACTTGAACGTGACTACTCTTGGCAAACACTTCATCTGGTGGCAGGTGCACTGCACGTGTGACTGCTCCCACCTCTTGCCCCCAGCACACACACAAAGGTTTACTCTCTTAATTTCAAACTCGGTGGCTCGAGGGCTTTCCCAAGAGGTAAGAGCCACTGTTCAGACTTGTGCTGGTGTCATCCTGCTCAGGTCAGCAGTGGCAGTCTGGGTTTAGATCTGTTTCCTCCCGTGGCCCAGAAGGGCTGTTTGGTGATAAATTGCTCGAGCAGCAGGGGGGGAATGGCAGTGGCTGGGGAAGCACGGGCTAGACAGTGTTTGACACGGCCAGATAGTGTTCACCTGCTGGAGTGAACTCAAGTTTTGTGTTCTTTCTAGAGCATAGAAGTTGAAGTGGAAAGAGAAGAATGGTCATAAAAAGCTTGTCCTAGCATGGAAGTGCAGGAGGCTTTGGGCATGGGAGAGAGGTAGTTTATACTGATGACTTTTTTCTTTAATTGAAATAATCACTTTTATTCTGAGTGCTTGACTGGGTGCTACTTGTAGAGGGCCACTCAGAAGGTTGGAGTCAGGGCTGCTCTGCAAATTGGGTCTCTGGAAACAGTTTCAAGTTGAGTATGAAAAGTTGTTGCTGTAGGTTCAAATGTTTGCTTGTATGGTTCAGCTGTAGGTGGCAGATTCAAATTTTATCCCTGTCATAAGTAGCTATTTCTTGCTGGCCATTCATTGGCAGTCACGGATACGTGACAGCAGCAGAGCACACTCCACAGCTGCTTTTGTCTTCCCACTTGTCCGTGAACACGGAAGCTTCGTAGTGCACAACAGTTAGTCCTGAACTGCTGTGACCAGTGCCAAATCTACCTGCCAGTTTTAAGGCAAATCACCGCAAAGGAGAATTGGTGAGGAAATAATCCCCAGGGAATACAGTGAAGTCAAGTAGAATTGAGATGGTAGATGGTTTGGTAGGAATAGAAACAGGGGAGGGAACAAAAAACAAAAAAAATTCCCCTCGTTTATGCTTTTGAAAATGAAGTTGTTGGGGCTTGGGAAGAAAACACTAATGGCTGCAGACTTCCAGGATTTCACAGCCTGGCCAGGCCTCTGCGTGTGACAGGCACTCACTCAATTCTCCTCACATTCAGGAAGCAGCATTGCCCCAGCAGTGCACCTGCCTTTTTGTGAGAGGCCTCTTTAAAACTCTAACAACCTCTCTTCTTTTTGTATTGCTTTCTGTAAGTTGTTTTCCAGCTGGTTTTTCTATTGTGCCAGTGAAAATACAGCTGCTGAGATTAGTTTTGACAAAGACATAGATGTTTTTTTTCTTTTAATTCTGCTGGAGTGTGACATGGGTTGTTTTGTGGGTTGGTTTGTTGCTTTCAGTTGGGTTTTTTTTTATTTTATTTTTAATCTCCTTCCCCCTCTGCTGATACTATTTAAATTACACCATGTTGGGTGCTTTGAAGCTACCAGCCGAGCCTGCAGTGATAGGGTCTTTGTGCTACACTTAATAGCTTCAGTTTATTTTCTTGTACTTTTTTTTTCCTCTTGGAACAAACAAGGCTGCCATTTAAAATTCACGTGTGGCACTTCTGTGAGTGATGCTGGTAGCCTTGCAGACTGTATTTGAAAGAAGGTATTAGGATAACATGTCACCTTTGCATCTCTGCTGCGTGGGGAGTGCGGGTATGGGAGGGAGTGTGTGGAAGAGGAGTGTCAGATCTGTGTGCTGGTCCATGGCTGGATGCTGTACTCCCAGGATTCATATTGTGAGTCATTACACCATAAGAAGCAGAGAAAAGCTTGTGTTTTGGTTTAGTTGGTTTACTTTTTCCTGTCTCCCATAGGCAACAAGTAGTATTAATTTCCTATTTGAATTTGCATTAATTTAATCTGGGAAACAAACTGTTTTGAGAACCATCTGGGTTGTGAGAATCTTTAAAAAAATGCAGAATAATTTCTTGGTGTCTGTGGAGCACCAGGAAGAACTGTAAGCAACGAGGAATGTTTTCTAAATATGTGCAGATACCCTTTTTATTTCACCTCTTCTCCCATCCCCACTCATTCTGCCTTCTCTACCCCAGGGAGTGCTGACCACAAAACATCTGCTTTTAGATGAAGGTCTGACTAGAGCTGGAACGATGTCGAGCGGTGTTTGCCCGCGGCGGGCAGTGCAGTCGGTCAGTCTGTCAGTCAGTGATAATCCAGCTGCAGATACACTCAGGTTCTGCCTGGGGGTCTTGCTGTTCTTTGTCCCGATTGGCTTTCCAGGATGTGGCCAAGAGATCCATCCCAGTTGAACAGCTGGTCAGGTTTAACCAGCAGCTCTCCAGTTCCCTCCACTGGTGGGCAGATGGGAAAGGGAGAACACCAGGAGCTTCTCCATGGAGTGTTGTGGGAGGGGTGCTACTGGGACACAACAAGGATAAAATGGTTGTAGGGTTAGAGATCCCCTCCCGGGGTGGGGCTGCTGTGCTCGGGTTTCTGATAAACTCTGGAATGCCCGGAGTGGTTTCTTACCCGAGTGCTGACTCCAGTGGCTAATTCTCAGTAAGTCTGGGTGTAGGCACAGGGGTGCAGCCATCACACAGTTCGTGGGTCGAACGTTTTTCTACTACGAGTGATGGAAAGCTGTATTTTCTCCTAAGAGTCCTGCTCGTCTGGAGCTGCTCCAGCACAGGATGTTAATGGGATGTCCCTTCCACGGCACGCTGGCTCATACGGCCTCGGTACTGCCAGCTTCTAATAACTTCAGATACTGTAGCTCCCATGTAACACATGCTTTGTATTCTCATCTTAATCGTCCTTTGCTTATTTAAGGGCTATAAATTGTTAGGACAAGAACATTCTAGAGTATTTGTACAGTCTGGTGTAGCAGGGAGAAGGCAGCTGGAAAGGATAATGCAGTTTTGAACTGCAGCATTTACTTGCAGTAAGCAGCCTGCTTCGAGAGAAAGCTGACAGCTGGGCTTCCTGAGGATTTCTCTGCTGGCTGTAGACATCACAAATGATGGTCCCTATCAAGACAGTATAGATTTCTAATTCTATGTGTCTTGTCTGCAAGTTAAGAGACTCGTCATGGCTTCCTACCCAGCCCACCACCAAGGGGGTGCTGCTGATGTGCCTGAGAATTTATGGAAGCCTTTAGGAGGAAGAAATGCCTTTTGCCTCCCCGGCAGCGTATGAATCCTAACCTCACCAGCTAGCCCTCATTAGCTGCTGGAGCTCCTTTGGAGACTGTACTGTCCTCTTCGCTCCTCAGCTGACTGAACTTCGGCAGGTTCAGGTGGTGTGTTAACAGGCTGGATGGAAGGAGGACACACAGGACTGTACTACAGGGCGGCGTGTTGCTGTGCCAGGGTCCTCACATGCTGCAGACAGCCTCGGTCTTTCTGCAGAGAAGGGGACTTGGTGCCTGGAGTGAGTGTCTCGTGTTCAGCAGCTTTGCAGTATCCGTGTTAATTAGGCAATAATGTCAGAAGAGAGAGTTCTGCAGGGTAGCAGCCTCCGACGGCTTGATAAATGCTGAGGCAAAACTAAATGTTTAACCTTCACCTTGACATTTAGTTTGTGGAAGAGGAGACGTTCATCCCATCGCGATGTTCCGTTCCGGCGACGTTTTATCTCTTGCACTTCTTGGTTAAAATACGAGAGAACTGACTGAGAGTGGGAAGGTGTTGGAGGGGCTGATCCTCTGGAGTGACTGAAAAGCTGCAGGGCTTACTGTGGCTGTGATCAGGTTTGGGGGGGATTTTTTAATTTTCAGGCACAATTCACTCTAGGAAATACTGATGAAGTTTATCTTAACTGAATGTCTGCCCCACAGTCCCTGTCTCACACTGTTAGAGCATATCCTCTGGCAATCCTTGGTATCCAATCTTTGCAGCCAAACTGGGCACCATCCAGGCTGTGGGACAGCTGAGTGGGCATGAGGACGTTTCCAGCCTTGCCCCGAGCACAGGGACATGCAGCAAGGAGGATTTTCTGTATGTGCAGAATTTTTCCTCCTCTGTCAAAAATGGTGGAAAGACCCTCGCCAACCTCAGAGGGATCTTGAAGCTTAATTTGTTTAATGATAGTAAAGGACTTTGGATTTCTGTAACACTTTATATCCAGAGGACAGCAACTCTGATTGCTGGTCTCGTCTGAGCTGACATGCTGTGACCAAGCTGTTTTCTTAGAGCATCAGGCTTTGGGTTTATTTCTATGTCTAGGGGTCAGCCTTATGGATAAAATAGATAATGCAGTAACATATTAGCTATCAGTTAAAGTCTTTCCTCTTTTATCAGTGCATTAAGTGGAAATGGAACACTAATTTTTAATAAAGTGTTATATTTTGTCTCCTGTGACTTTTCTCCAGCACCAAAACTTTTTCTTCACCGTGTTGCCCTCTGTGCTTTTGTTTTTGCTGCTGTTACCCTGCCTTCTGAGCTGAGCTGTGGGGCTGGGTTTATTTTGTCCTCTGCAGAAGTATAAGTGTCTTTGAAAGAAGCTGGGTACTCCTGTTTGGAAAGGTGGGAAACCTCTCGCGGAACTGTGGCTTCTCGTGCACCCTGGCTGTTCTCCCCCACAGCTGGTTCCCTGGAAGGGGGGTGCCTGGAGAAGCAGCCTGCCAGGGTTCAGCTGCTGCTTGTGGCAGGGTGATGCCATTGTCTCCTCTGTCCGCAGCCTCTGTCAGAAGTGGACCAACTCTTCTTTTTCCCTTGGCTGGCGGCAGTAGCGGGGTCTGTCCCGCAGCTCCCGGCTGCGCTGCTCCCTCGGGAGCTCCCCCCCAGCCCCCTGATCCTG
>VWZY01012997.1:79317-93490 GCA_013399075.1 Chloroceryle aenea | reverse complement strand
CCCGCCGGCCTGCGGTGGGCTGGGGGTGACCGGTGCTGTGCAGCTTGTGCTGGTGCTCAGCTGAGATGTGCTGCTGAGCTTGGTGGTGAAGAGCAGCCCCACGGGACCGCCTGCCACACAACTCGCAATTTGTTGGGTTCTGCGGCTGGCAAATATTGGTTTTGGGGTTTTTATTCTTTTTAATGTTAGAAGATAAAATTTTTCTACCCCAGTAGCACTTGCATGGACTGAAAGTGCTGTGAGATTCATTTAGGCACTGTCCTGACCCTGTAACTATAGCTCACACATGAGAGAAGCCAAAGAGGATGGTGGAGTTTCATCTGGAAAAGCAACTGCTCCACAGCCAGGGAGAGATGAGTGTCTGGCAGATGAGTTGGTTGAGGCAAATAGGTTTCATCTGGTGTCAGGCTGAAGAAGCCACTGGGGGAGGAATAAGCCAGCAGATGAGTGGAGGGTAACTGCAGCCTCTCTTCAAGAGCCTAATTACAAGATTTGTCTGTTTTCTTCCTTAATAATTTTTCCTTAATTAATCTGCAGTTGGTTCCCTCTGGATTTTGACACATCAGCCTTGAAACTGGAAACGAACTTTGTTTCAAATCAGCCAGAAGTGTGAAAAATGTAATTTGTTTTGCTGTGGTTGTTAAATTGTGTCTAGAAGTGAAAACTGAAGGCGCTGTCTTCTCTATGGGCACGATACTGTTTTTGTGTCTGCTGCAGCAGAGCTTCGAGAACCTAATTCATCATTCCTGTGGCATGTAAAGTCCCCGAACGGGACAGGTTGCTGTAAACCTCTCCTGGGATGTCCATCGGCGGAGCTCAGGGATTCTTTGTCCTCAGAAAAACCAGAATGCCACAGGTGGGAGGAGGACGTGGCAATGCGCGATCCCGTTCCGTGAGCAGAAGCAACTCGCGGGAAGGCCAAGGATGAATCATATGGAAAGTTTTGCACAGCCCTTTGGTGCTTCTGCTGGAGAAGTTCTCCAGGGGTTGCTCTGAAATAACTCAGCCTTTTAGCAGGGCACCCCCCAAATAGACCTGTCCTTATTCTACTGGAGGTTCCCCCTCCCATGGAAAGCTCCACCGGGTTGTCCTTCCTTTCCCTCCTTAAGTGCTTCTATCAAATACATCTGATGTGAGCTGTTAGTCTCTTGGTGGTGTGGAAAGGGCAAGAAAAGGTCGGAACTGAAGCTCCCAAGTGGAGTGCTGGTTCGTGTTGGGCTCTCACAGTCACTTCTCTGTTTATTTCAGGTGAAGCAGATCATGGAAGAAGCTGTCACACGGAAGTTTGTACACGAAGACAGCAGTCACATCATCGCCTTATGTGGTAAATGACACACACGAGAGCTAACACTGCATAATCTTTCCTATAAAAATGTATGTTCTTTGCTGTCAGAGGTAAATGCAGGGGTTACATTTTAGAAATCGTGGAGTTCAGTGTTTGTGCTGAGATGATGGAGTGAAACAGCTCCTGTGTGGGTGGTTGGACAATGCTGAATGCTCAGGAGAGGCCAGCTCCCAAAAGTTCGCACCAAGTTCTCCTTTGGAGACTTAACCACTTCATGCAGTGCCTGAGAGGGAGCTGTTGAACACTGGTTCAACAGTGCTGAAATCTAGCCCATAGCTGAGCAGGGCCAAGAAAAATTTAACACTGTTCATCACACTTTGGTGTGTGGAGAAACATGAGAGCAAGATCCTGCTGAGAAGTGTAGCGATGTGCAACTGCAAAGGCGTGCTCTGGCCTGCGAGTCCTTGGCTGCTTTCTCTTCGTGCTTCACGTGGAAGCCTTAACTGGGAGTGATGCTGAGAGTGACTGGAGAGCAGCCATCCTCTAAACCCTCTGGATCTCAGAGAATAGCCATCCTCTAAACCCTCTGGATCTCAGAGAATAGCCATCCTCTAAACCCTCTGGATCTCACAGAATAGCCATCCTCTAAACCCTCTGGATCTCACAGAATGGAGCATTTGCGGCCAAGCACACCCAGTTGGAGTTGATGACAGTGAAGAGGTTAAGAGGAGTGGAAGTTGGAGTTGGCTTTGGAGATAAGTGGACTGTTAGACAAAGAGGTATTGACACGTTACTGAAGGCCACAGTCGGTCACTGCCTTTGCCAGTCACAGCACTGAACTGCACCTTGCTCTGCCGTGTGTGGTCACGGTGCATGCAGGGCTAATCCTTCACCAGCCTGCTTGCTGTTGCCAAGTTTTCTTCTCCTTACAGCTGAGGAGAATTTATTCATCCCAACACATTCCATGCAGGAATGCCAGATTTGGCCGTGCTTTCTGGCTAATGTTTTATTGCTGTTAACAGAGACTGTGGCCGTTTCCTCCTCTCCGCTCGTGGTCATGTTAGACGTTCCCCTGTCATCTCCTGCATGTGGGTACCACGCAGCAGAGGAGTAATGGGGGAAAGTGGTCCTGAGAAAGGAGCAGGTGAAGGACCCTCTGCCAGTGCCCGTGCCACAGGCTGCCTAGATAGATGTGTTAGATCTGGAGAGCTCCCAGTGCTGTGTCCGTGCTCTCCGTGGCATTCTGCTCTGTGGGGCGTGCTGCGGTGGTGATGTGAAGGGGGGGCAGCTATTCCTGTCAGAATCTGCTCGGCCAAAAGGAGGAGTACTGAAAAATCTTCATAATATTTCTCCCTTCCTCCCACTGTGATTCCAGTTGGTTTTGTGTTCTGGGTTCTGCAGGGGCTGAAGAACTGGTAACTCTCTGTGAGCTGTCTTATTATTTATTGCCCAGCAATCCTTCCTATCCTAAGGAGTATTCCAACCTGCTTAGGATGTAGGACTTGTTTAAGTCTACACCAGAAGTAGGTGAAGCTGAAGGGTCTGCTCTCAGGTCGGCTAACTGAATGGAGAAACTGTTTCCAGTGGATTTGACTAACAGCTCCTGGCTGGGGCTCTCCTGTGTGTGCAGTTCTCTTCCCTCCCCCACTTTGGTTTCATGTGCCTCTTCAGGAGGTTTCTCCCTTTTATTTAAAATTAGATTGGCTCAGTACATGAGTCACTTTCAGTGAATCTTTGTTATAAATATAGAAATCTTGTGAATCATTTTACTCTCCTGCAAGGCTGAGTCTCTTAAATACATGGTAGCTGATTTTCAGGGCCTGTCTGCATCAGTCACTGAAAATTTCCTAGTTCTCCTAGGCCCCAAATGGCTGAAGGTGACAATTAAGTAGTGTGTGCAACTTTTCCCACACCTTTAGCTGCCTCTCTGTTACATCACATGGGGTTTGTAAGGATAAGAAACTCCGAGGCTGAGGTGACAGACTCAGCACTCACTGCTCAGCCCCATGCTGGACTTCAGCACCTCTGAGCAGAGCTCAGGTGCATCATCTCTTAAGCAGGAGGAAGTTGTTTTTGCGTAGGATCACTGGAGGGCACTGAGCCTGAGTGGGTTTCCTCACAGCCTGGTTAGCCCTTGGAATGTGTCTCCGTGGTCCTGGATTCAGCCCGTAGGATGCAGTTGGACAGAAGAGCAGTTTGTGTTGTGTAGGATCCACCTGCACATCTGGAGGAGCTTATATGGGATTTGAGCCTATGGAGATGTGTTGGTGTCCAGTGGGTAGGAGAGCCCCTTTCCTGCCCCAGGGTCCCAGGCTGACCACACAGAACGTGTACTGGGAGAGGAGCCCCCCTGTCAGCACCACCTGTCCGGCGCTGAGCACAGCGGGTGAAGCAGGGAGCTCACCTTTGCAAGCTCCTGAAGGAAATGCTGTTCTCTGGACCAGGGCAGCTCCACACCACCCTTGCTGGTTCCTGGAGGAATAACCTTGCTGTGCCTGTTGATTCTGCTCGGCCGCTGGGAGAGATTTGTTGTGACCACAGTGACTCTGCTGGCAATCTGCAGTCCTGGGCTGTGTGATCTGGGAGAAGAAAACAGCACTGCCAGCTTCATCCTGGTGGGGAAGCAGTGGATGCAGATGGGTTTGTATTTGTTCTCAACCCAGTTTATAACCTAGTTACATTCCAGTTGCTCTTTCATCCTGCCTGGCTTCTAAAGGATCTCTGTGCCTGGGAGCCGCAGGCTCGGTTTGGGCTGTGTGCAGTGTGCCTAATCCGTGCCACCTTGGGAGAAAAATTCCAGATTCCTTTGGGCCACGGGTTGCTGTGGAGTGAATTTCCCCAGCGTTGTGTTGTCACTCAGTACAATGAAATGGCCCAGCCCTCTGGATGTACAGAACATCCTGAGTGGACAGGCGTTTCTGTTAGAAACTGGATGTGGATGATTTCAGCCTGGGTTATCTGGTGCCGTTTCCTTGGTAACGGGAGCTGACATCGCCTGACGTAGGGACTGTGCCTTGCTGGCTCAGTGAGTGCCACCTCTGCGGGGCAGGGAGACCGCTGCCGCTCCTCCCGCATCCTCCCTTCACCCGCTCCCTGGGGTTTGGTGGCTGGCCATGTTCTCACCCATGTGCTCGCCCTTCCCAGCCTCCCCTCTCCGCTCGACTGACCCCGGTCTCTCCTCCACTTCAGAGGCACTTGGAAGTATTTGCCTTTCCTTCCCTCAGTGCTCTTTAATTATCTTTGCCTTCACATCTGCTCTAAAGCTGTGTTTTATCTAGAGCAGACTCACAGACTGGAAACCTTTTCTGGCTTTTAAACCCAAGCAGAAAGTTTGCTGTTTCTGAATGCTAAGTTACTGTTCTGCCTTGACAGGTTTATTGAGCTACTCAGTGTAAAACCTGTAGCTCCATGTGCTGGCCCAGACTGGATGAGCAGAGAAGAGGACCAAGAGCCTCTCCTGTGACAGGAGGCCAGAGCTTGGCTTGCTCAGCCTGGGGGACAAGCCAGTCCCCTTGACCAAGCTGTGTTAACCTCTGGCTGTGTTGTTTCCATTTCCACTACTCCTCTTTAATTTCTTCTTAACTGATTGGTTTTGTTTTTGTCTGGGTAAAGCTGTGTTTAAATATCACAGATCTAAAAAAAAGAAACCCCAAATCCATGCCACGATCTGTCCATTGGCACCCTGGGAAGGGTGGCAGGGTTGGAGTGCAGAGCTGGGTGTGAAGGTTAAGCAGAGGTGTGTGTGTGTTACCTGTGACCGGCTGTAGCTGTGCCCGCAGCCCCTGAACCAAGAGCGGGACGTGGTCACTGCGCCGGGGCGGCTGGGCCATGGTGAGTTCCCATCAGCAAGCAGTCCTTTCTCCCTGTGAATCAGAGGATGGAGAATGACCTCGGGGCTCTCAGCTGACATCTGCCACCCAAAGCACAGGCTGATTACAGCTGACCTGCAAAACACGTGCTAAGGTTGGGCTTTCTATCAAACCACTTAACAGTCACTGCCCAGCCTTGCCTGGGTGCCTCACAGCTTCCTAAAGCAGGTGAGTACTCCCTTCACTGGGAGGTGGGAGATGACAGCAAAGCAATTGTGTGCTGGGTTTTGTGGAGCTTACTGTGAGATCAGTTAAGAGCCTGAGCTTCAAGGTCTGTAAGTGTGTGTAGGAATACAACAAATACCTTCAGCTGAAGTCGTGGGTATGTCTCTGCCGAAGCTGGCGGTGGGAAACCAGGAACTCTTTGCACAGGAATATGGCCGGGGGCTCCTGGAGACCACGTGCCCGGGGCACCTCCAGGCCAGGCAGCGTGTCGGAGCTGCTGGAGTGCCTGGTAGCACTGGTTAGGAGTCTGAGCTGCTAACTAGAGGGTTAACCCCAGAAACGTGGTTAGTTGTGGGACTGTTTTCTTTGTTGTCTTGTGATGACTTGTTATCCCATTGTGCACAAAGTTAATTGTGTTTGAAAGCGCAGATCTAATTAGGAGCGGCTGATTGCATGATGCTGGAGAGCCTGCTCTGCCTTCCCTCCTTCAGGACCTGAAACCCAGGCAATTACCAGAGTCACCAAACGTCACCATTGCCAGCCCCAAGCAATGAAAAATCATGAGTCAGAAATCTTTTCCTTCATGCCCCTAAATAACAAAGAGTGGATTAAAGTTCATGACAGGAAAATTAAAGCAAATTGAGGAATAGAAATGTATTAAATACATATCTCAGTACAAATTCTTAACATTTCTTACCTGCTATCCAGAGATTCTTATCCAGTGGCACGCTTCAGACTGGTAAAGCTTTTGGAAGAATATCAAACAGCCACAGACTTGCACTGAAATCGTGGAAGGCAGCAATGAGGGAAAATCTTTGTTTTTAGGGTGAGCAGTTGATTCCTGATGGAAGCCTTTTCTCTGCCTCCTATTTGAAGTATGGCCACAAAGTGTTGATGGATGAAGGGAGCAGGAGATTGATTTGGACCTAGTCTGGACCTCATTCCAACCAAAACGATTCTATTTCTGGAGTGTCCCGAGTGTCCACACAACAGACTGTTCCCATCAGTTTCCTCTGGCACTCCAGCCTTCCAGTTCCTCTGAAATCAGCCCCGTTAGGAGAGGTGCCTTATGCTTTGGGGTCTTTAGGTGATTCTCTTCAGGTTTCTAAATAGCACAGTGTTCCCAGGCTTGTCAAAAAAAGTAACAATTCAGCTACTTCTCTTTTTTCCCTTGCCGGACAGAAATGTATCTTGGGAGAAATAGTTGTAAATAACCCTTGTCCAAAGAGACAGTTCAGTTCTTTGGGCTCTCTGCTCTTGGCATTGGTATTTTTACAGATGTAGTTAATCTGCTGTGGAAACTCAGGTCTCAGAAACAAAATATGAGCCTCTCTGTGTTACTGCTCCTCTTTGGAAAACAAATGGAGCGTTTTCAGTGATGAATAATGCCTATAAAACAGCTTACAGAGCTTCTACCTCGGGTCATAAACACTTCAGCCTGAAGAAAGTACCAGAGATGATCATAACTGTGGGGAGACAAATGTTTTCTCACACAAAAGGTTTTTGACTGTGCTCCAAAGATGACTGCTTTAGTGAGTGCTGTGCTATGGGGGGGCAGTGAGGGAGTGAGTAGTAGTCTGATGTGAAATCAAACAGTTCTGAGCTGCACATTTTTTTTTAGTTTGAGGACTGGAATATAATGTCTCATGCTTTTTAGAGCACTCTGCTGCACATTTTGCTTTAGTCCTGGGCCATCGAATTCGATCATACTCAATTATGTAGAGAAACCTCAGTAATTTCAGTTTACCCTTAATAATGTTTAATGGAAACATTGCCATTTTCTGAAGGTTCTTGAGATCCTTGAAGCTTAATGATCGAGGTTTTAAAGGGGAGCTGTCACCAACTTCTAGCCCTGATCTTTCCCAGCCAGAGCTATCCTTAGAACTGAGGATTGTCCATTTAGATGTATAGATATTTATATTTATTTCCCCAGGGATTTCCTGAAAGCGTGACGTCTGTGTCTTTTCTGTGTGGTGGAGCAAAACTTGAGTCCAGGTGAATTGAGCCATTAAACCACACAGCCTCGAGTGTTCAGTTCCCCGTAGCTCCTGGGTTTATCTTACTTCAAGGGGGAAAAGGGGGTTTCTCCTGGTACAGATTCAAGCCATCCAGTTAACTATAAATAGAATTTTCAAATTAATTCATTCTTTTATAGTCTTTTTTTCAGCCTTTCTTTAGCAGTGAATCCCCCTTCCCATGAAAACTCCAAAAGTGAAAGGGAAAAGTCTTTTTCTGGTCATCATCAAGTGCAGCTTTACTGATGGACTCTTCAAGGCAGAGACTGTCTCCTTCCAGACAGCTGCACAGGACTCAGTTCTGTGAAATCTGGGTCAGAGATAACATCTTTGTGCTGCTGTGCAATAAAACCACTTGGTGTTCTTCTAGCACCTCTTGCCTTGGTATTTGTCTTTGCAGGGGCTCCAAATGATTTGCTGTAGAAGTGCTTTAACAAACACTAATAAACGTAATAGGTACTTTAAAGGTCTTCATTATGCAGCTTGAAATGACAGTGAAATTAAATATGAAAACAGGTTGTCCTCCCAGTGATCTAAGATTTGGCATCTTGACTTCTCAGCTGCCCCACAGAATAAGAGCCACAGCAGAAATCACGTTGTCTTGTGCCTCCCTCGAGTCCCCGTCTCAGCAGCGCTGAGGTTGCTCCAGTAGAACCAGGGCAGGGCTGCTGTGAGTAAGGATGTGTAATAAATAGTCCAGACTGGCAGTGAAGCTGCACGCTTCAGATGTTCACAGCCTGGGGGTGAAATGGCAAATGGGTATATGCTAAAAGAAAGTACTGAAGTCACCCATCACAGCAGCAGAGAGGCAGCAGCACGGATCACCTGGGTGCACGTAGCTGCTGAGGGGTGCTGCTTACAAAGCATGAGTTGGACTTAACTACTGAGGCATGGGCCTGGGGTTGTGATTAGAGAGAAAATATTTAATTGGACTTCACTTCTCCTTCTCTTGCTTCTTTCTATTCTATGAAGCCATTTGTTCGTTTCTTTGTACGAAGGGTAGGTCCCGTGTCTCGGTGACACACGAGCTCTTTCGTGGCAGAGGTTTACGTGCTTAACCCTGCAAGTGATTGCAGCCTGAAAATAAAGTAGTCGCAGATATCTTTGTATCATACCCCATGCTATGGTACTTAAATCACAGCACCAGAGGTCTGAGCAAGATGCTAGTTCAAAATGAATCGCTTCTCTTTAGCGCTCTTGCTTCTGAGGGCTGAGGGAATCCTCCCATCCCGGCTGCAGCAGCTGCTGCGTGGGTTTAAGGGCTGATGTACTGAGGATCAGGTGAGGCAGATGGCAGTGAGAGCTGGGCTGTCGCACGGCTCCCTCATCCTTGCCCGTGTCCCCTGGGCATACTTGGGTTTGTCACATAAGTCCCTTATTTGCAGCACAGCTGTATCTGGGGGGTCCGCGATCCGTGGCATTTGACGACAGCCCATCAGATGGGGATTGAGACTTAAACACAGGCTTGATGCTCCCTGCCTCCTCCTTCTGTAAAATGCACCCAGCAGTCCCCTTTGGACAAGGGAAACTTCTTGTCTCCTCTGCAGTCATTTGGTTCTGAGCCAGTGTGCAGGTACAGCTGGGTGCCTCCTGCTCAGCATGCGTTTCTCGATGACATAGCACGCTGAAACTTGGTGACAAACTGCCTTTCAAACTGGGCAGGTCTGGGATTAGCTGGGTAAAGCAACAGCAGCTGGAGATCATGAGCATCTGATTGCTGCTTTATCATCCTCCTCTCTCTACTTGTTCTTATTTTCTTCAGGCTCATGAATTCAATTCCCTGTGCACAGTTTCCATGAAAACAAGGTATTTAGCTGCAGTATTTCTTCCTGTCGAAGGAAAATCTCATCTGCTAAATAAACCCCATAAATAATCCTTCCACAAGCATTCTTTTCTCTGCTTCCACCCTTCCAGCCCCATCCCTACGACTCTCTTCTTTCACGTGCCATTAAGTCACGTCAAGATGTTCATGAAGGCAAAAAAGGAGAAAACTGAACCTTGTTCACCTGACCCTGCCAGATGCAGCCTTGTTGAAGTCACCATAAAGTAACATTTTCCAAAGCTTGTTGAGGACTGCAATGATTTGGACTTTAAATCAATAACATATCTGCACTTAATTAAATTCAGCGGTGGATACTGCAGGGGATGCTCCTCAAACTGGCTGCAGTTAATGAATTTTCAGATAGCTGCTGTCAGCTGAGCCCTACAAGGGAATTACCTGAGCCGTGTTGATTTGTTCCAAGCGCAGTGCTGCCCTGCCAGTCTCTACCTGATGAATACCTGTGTTTTTCTGTAGTCAGGTTTTGTATGTATTTGTAGTTGTAAGTAGAGTGAAGCCAGGCAGGCTCAGGATGCCGTTGTGCTGTGCTCAGAAAGCTGGCAGGAGTTATTTACGCTGTGCATGCAGGCAGGTGAAGAAAAGCATGTGTGTGTGTGTGTAACCAGCCTGTTCCTACACAAACTGCCTCTTGTCTTTCTGCTGTTACCAGTTCCTCCAGAAACAACTCACCCTTCGTCTCTTTAGAGTGTCAGACTCCACAAAGGGAATGATGGTGAGTTCCTTTAAAATAGGGAAATAACTTTGGTTTCCTTTCCCAAAGGCTCTTCTAACGGTAACCCCTGAAGTGGTTTGTGTGTTGTCTTTCTAGGCAGCGATCTGTCCTCTGTCTTCTGCTGTTTCCAACTCCAGGGGGATTACCTGGTTTTGCTTTCTGAAAAAATCAAGTGGTTTTTGCAGAGATCTGATTTATCGAACCCTCCAGCTCTCGTCCCCCAGAACAGTTCCCTCTCAGGATTATTTTTTCCCACCCCTCAGCTCTCCTGTGTACTCTCGACGTTGTCTCCATTGCCTGCTGGTTGGGTTTTGGGGACATGTTGTTGCAGTAGATAGTCTGTTGTGTGGGTTAACTGGATAAAAGCCACTGGGTGTTTGAAGGCTAATTCGGATTAGTCAGGATGTGGAGGTACCGCTCTGGAGTAATTCCCTTCTGAAAGGGACCCACAGCACTGCTACCCTCAGTCTGGGGGTGAAGGAGAGGAGAGGAAGGGACTGGAAGGTTTCTCAGGCTGGGGCTGTACCCTGAGCCCAGATCTGAGGGTGCCTTGTGCCCGGGGCTGGACATGGTGTGTTGATCTCTCCTCCCCTGGAACGCAGGTTTTGAGGCAATCCAGCGGCCAGTTCCAGTGTGGCTCCCCTTGCAAATAACCACTACACGTGTATTGCACTTGTCTGGGGACTGATGTTATGCCAAGTCCTTGTGATGAGAAATATCACAATGGAATAATTAAATACTGGGGCTTTAGGGACAGTCACTGTGGAAATTGCCCTCTGTGGCAGCTGCGACATTTATTAATAATTAAAGCTATGCCTGCTGTGCTTTTGGCTAAATTTGTTTCATTAATATTTTATTGTTTTAAAGAAAGAAAGAAAAAACCAACAGTGAAGGTGGGAAGAGAGCCCGTTTCCTAAGCAACAGCAATGCTCTTCTTCGCAGTTATTTTTAAAGGCAGGTTCCTTGGTTTGAGATTTGGAACCAATTATTGCTGCATTGCTTCAGGCATCCGGAAAGATGCTTTTCTTTTTTTCATTTTCTTTCTATCTAATTGAAAGACGGACCAAACAGTACCTGGGTGAAGAGCTGTTGTGCTGGTTGCTAGACAGGATCTAGGACTGTGATGGGAAGAACATCCTCGTGCTGTCATCACTCTTTGTTCTTCCCATGCCTCTCTACCTGGCCTTGTGAAACCCCCTGAGCAGCCAAAGGGTGCTCGGCCCCGCTGCGCTTCTGCGCCAGGTGCTCAGAGCTCCCTCTTCCTTTGAGGGGAGACAGCCTTGGATGCAGAGGTGTCATCAGCGCTGGGCTCCCGCGTGTGTGAGGCCACAGGCGCTGCCTTTGCCACCTACAGCCGGCCTCTGATGGCAGCAGATGTCTCCTGGTGTAAGCTGTCTGCTGAGAGGGGTCAAGTGGGGATGTGCCCCTGTGTCCTGGTCCTCCTTTCAGGGTATGGTGCTGTGCTTTGGGTTGTGTGCACAGCAGGGGTGAAGAAGCAAGGGGGTGGTTACCATACAACATCTCAGGGGGACAGTTTGTGCTTCTCCTGAGCTAGGACTCCTCTGGGTTCAGGCCAGGCAGGACCCACCTTGCAGACAGCAGTAAGAAATGCTGGGAGAGTTGTTCCAGTGTAGCCCAGGGTCATCTGAAACAAAGAAGACCCCCAGTTGAGGAGGGGTTATTGGTGTTCTCTTCTCGGAGCTGTGATGGAGAGGGGAAACACGGTGACTTGCTGTCCATCTCACAAGGAAATGAGGCTGAACAATCTTTCTTTTCTGCTTCCAGATCAATCTGCTTGGAGATGAAATGCTGATAAGAGCCTTGATCCTCAGTTATGATCATAAGTCTTCTAAGGAGTCACGAATGCTGTTCTCTCCCTGCAGAAAGTGGGATGAATTTATACATATTTTCTTCTGCTTTTTATCAGTCTTATTTACATGTGTTTGATTGTCTCGCGGTGTGTGTTTACACGGGCTTGATGCAGTGGGACCTCAGCTGAATGCTGTGAATGCTCAAAGGCTCTTATTTATTAAAAGGAAATAAAAGCCCAAAACCCATCAACAAAACAAAAGAAACGCCCAATTTCTTCATTATCAGTAAGTACAGGAGAGGAGCTGTCCCAGCTGTACTGCCTTCCACAGGGATTGCCAGTGTCCCGAGTTACTCATCGTTTGGAGGCGGGCTGGTGTGTGCAGGGCTTTCCTGGGTTGTCCCTGACGTCCAGGTGTTGGGAGAAGCTGGTCACAGCCGGTGCATCACGATCCTCTGCGTTTGGCGCGCTTGCCAAAGGCGTTTGTGTGACGTGTTTCAGATTAGGCAGCTTGGGGAGAGGCTGTGAAGACAGGACATGTTTCTCGTTTCATTTTAAGATGAAACTGGAGTTTTGATTGTGGGGGTTCTCATATTTTTTGCAGTAAGGGAATATAAAATTTATTCTAAATAATTTGCAGCCTAAATAAACTTCGGACTGGGCAGGAGGAGAAGAGGGAATGTTGAATTCTCTGTTCTACCAAGAATGAATTGAGGGTGTACAATTAGATTTGGCTTTGTTAACTCAGGTTAGTTGCATCTCAGTAACAATTGTTAAACATGAACACTCCCAAATCCCCAAGCCATCAGTATTTAATTCCACGGGCTGTCTCGTTGGGAAATTAGGGCTTTCCATGGAAACTTTATCTTCTGTCAGATTTTATCTGATGTCACTTAGCTTAAAAACATATCTGCCTTCGGAGTGGAAAGCCAAACGGTGGTGTGGTTATCCCACAGTGCTCCCAGTGTGTTTTTCCAGTGCTGTTTTCTGCACTCTAAGAGCAAATGGCTGTGCTTTCGGAACACGCATTAGGTTAATTTGTGTAGCGAGTGATAGCAGGAAGCCAATTAGAGCTTTCCTTTTTCCAGTGTGATAAGGCACAAAATGTGAAGTTATTAGTACCTCATAAATGCTTCTCTTAATTTTTTTGTTCGTTCAGCAGGTCGTTGTCTAGAAACTCAAAGAAGTAGGGGTGCAGGGCTGGAGGTGCAGGGGCTGTTTCTACTGAAGCTGTTCTGTACAGACACGTCCTGTGAGCCCCAGCTGCCAGGCTTCTAGGCGAGCTCAGTTCAGGGGGTGTCTCCACGAAGCATTTGGCCCTGCCTGGGGGTTAGGTTAGGGTTCAGTGACTGAGCAGGGAGGACAGGTCTGTTCAGTTGCAACCTTTCAGGTGTTAGGGGATTTGGAGGCCATTAAGTACAGCAAGGAGGGGGAGTCTTTGGGAATGCTCAGCACCTGAAGGTGTTTGGCTGAAAGCACAATAAAAAACTGTGGTCCTTCAGCATGAGCTGCTGAATCCTGGGAGAGATGCAGTGAGTATCCGAGCAGATGGAGCATCATTTGTTAGTCCTAACGAAAATCTAACGTGGCAATTGTAACTGCAGGGCTGCCTGCTGTCATTTAGCCCGGGAGAGCATTACTCATGTGCTGAACCCAGACCCTCTTGTAAGGGTTTCACACCCACCCGGGTTTCAGTGAGCGCACACCTTGCAATAAAGTTGTTTTTTTCTCCTCCCTATGAATGAATTTGTCTGTTCTCCTTCACAGCTTTTCATGGGCAGTGTTGACTGGATGAGTCATCTGCAATCTCCATTTAAAAGCTGATAGACAGGGAAGGCTTGGGGCTTATTTTGTTTTTGGTTTTGTTTTGGTTTTTATTTGTATTTATCTTGTTTCTTTTTCCTGCAGCAGTTTAAATGAGAGCTGATTGGATTTCTGATGCACAGTCTTGCAAGGCTGGAGCAGTGCAGTGCGGTCTTTTACCGGTGGCCAGCAGAGCACATTACAGTAGGGTTTGCAAAATGAATCTGTTGGAGCTGTAGGTCTGGCTGGGTCCCTGTTCCCTCTCAGGCTGCAGCAGGGTTTATCTTCCCTAGCAGAATATTTCAGTTTCCCATTTGTTTTCAGTAGCCCCTATGATTTTATCTGGCAAGTGTCCTAACAACTGGTTCATCTTCAGCTAAAACCAAAGCATACCCACGCCAAACAACCCCCCAGATCTCTCAGCTCAGCTGTGACCCAGCCAGACCCCGACGCTCGTGGGTTATACGTGCTCTGAAGGAAGCGTAGCTCTGCCTTCGGTCCTCGTACGTCTCTCCTCACCCAGCCTCCTTGATTCCCTGAGTTTTGCATTAGTCACTGCGTGGTGAGGGCTCTGCTGGCAGTGGTGCTCGAGGAGCACTTTGTGCTTTTGTCTTGAACGTGACATTTGAAACAGGGAGCTCGTCTAAAGGCAGCTCTCACTCTATATATAGCCT
>VWZY01012997.1:59946-78334 GCA_013399075.1 Chloroceryle aenea | reverse complement strand
GGACAGCAGGTGAGGCTGAGCTCTGGGTACCCCCGACGTTCCCGCGGCGTGTGCGGCAGGGAGAGGATGCCGGGGCTGCTCGGTGGGGTCTGTCTTGGCCACGCTGCTCAAGCTTTGTCTGCTCAGGGTCTGTAACTGTAAGGCAGATGGTTTTGTTTGATCAAGGTGACGGCAAAGGGACGGAGGCTGGGGACTGGGAACGTTGTGGATCGGGGTGCCCAGCCACGCAGAGCCACAGAAGTCAATAACTGGTGATCTTAGGGAGTGCTCGCAGTCAGGGCATGGTGGACCAGCTTGGGCTGTTGGTGGCAAGAGATGTGGGTGCCAAGACTTGCTGGAAAAGCTGTTTTGACACTCTCCTTGCCAAACCAGTAACAGAGTATTGGTGGGTATTATGGTAGAAATAGCAAAGTTAATGGCTACAAAAAATGATGGGAGGAAGGATGAGCTCAGAAAGAGGTGGTCAGCAGTGAGACACTGGTTGTAGGAGAGCAGTCAAGTACTCGCTGGACTCAACCACAGCTGAGTGCATGACAGAGTCAAGGACCTGAGATTGCTGAAGGTCCTAAAGGTATTTTTGATCTATTTTAAACTGTGTGCCTACCGATAGTGTGATTTTATTAATTTTAGTTGTTTAAATGTTGGGAAGAAGGATGCTTTGTACTGAAAATTCACCTGCTTGCTCCTCGGTTAAGAGCCCACATGAACCACCAGAGACCTTTGGCCGTGTCCTCTTAACAGACAGGAACAAACGAATCTGAATTCTGTGGTTTCTCTTGGAGAAATGTTGTGTGTTTCTCAGCTATTAACAACCACAAATTTTAAGTGCTGTACAAAACATGCACAGCAAAGAGACTCGGCGAGGAGATACTGCAGGGTGTGGACTCAGCTCGTTGGACGTACAAAGTGAGACAGGAGTGCTGTAGCAGTGTGAATTTATCCTGAGGCTGTGGCTCAAGAAAGCCCCTGTTTAGGATGCAGTTAAACACATTTCAGCTCCTCTGATGTCAGTGGAGTCATCTGTTTCTTGGCTCGGGATTGTCACTGCATGTGCTTTGACTTGTAGAGGTGCTGTCCTGGCTCCTTGGAGGACTGGGGACTGTCAATGCAGAGAGGAGCTACAGCTCTCCCTGCACACAGCACCTGACCCATGCATTCACTCTTTGCAATGGAGCACTTTCCTGAGAGGGGACTGAGTGCTGTTGAGAACAGGACCATTTGACAACGTGGATTTTCTGCAGCAGAATCTTGAAGGTGTCAGGGTTTCTCTCCCCATTAAGACAAAATTGAACCATATTTTTCTGCTACTTTAAAGGCAAGATTTTCTGGGAAAGAGCTGAAGAGGGTTAGAGTCAGCCTTATGCAGTGTATGGAGAGGCAGTACTGTGCAGGAGGAGGAAGCTTTATAGTCCATCTTCCTGCAGCTGCATTTTATTACCTGGGATGTGGACCCACCAGAGGATGTCATCACACGCTGTGGCAGGGCTGGCTCAGCTGCACCCCCAGCCATGCCATGGGCACGTGGATTCCTGGCATTATGTGTTTTGGGAGGGGAGGATTCGGGGCACTGTCCCACCAGTGCTGCCACAGGAGGCTCTGCGTGGCTGGGACCACCTTGTGCATTGTCACTTGTTGCTGCGCGCCGGGCGCTCGGAGCGGAGCACTGGGGTCACCCTGTCTCGAGTAACTCATGCCACAGGCAGAGCTGGTGGGGAGGGAGGGAACACAAGTTCACGTTTCAGCCACTTTGCCGGCAGCGGGAAAGAGAAACGGAGAGAACAAACCCATTTTCCTTTTTGTGGGTCACCTTTGAGGAACTGGAGAGCTGTAGGCAGCACGTGCAGCTTCAGAGGGAGTCTCCAGTTCCAGATCTGCTCAGGCCATTGACTGTCTCAACAGTGACAAGTGGCAAGCTGTTCCAGTGCCACTTGAAGAAACAAAGTGAGAGTTGTTGCCACGTATTCAGGACACCAGTGCTCGGGAGATGAGAGGTGGATGCTCACAGTGGCAGGACACCCAGCGTGGATAAGAGCACCTGAGTTGTGCTGAGAGGGCACAAAATTGCTCCTTGGCATGATGCAAATTGCAGCCTTGACCACGTGAAGCTGTGGACAGATGGCATACCGGGTACCATGCTGTTCACGTGGCAAAGTGCTGTCCCATGGCACGCCCGGGGCACAGCCTGCCACTGTCCCTCGTTGGCCCGGGGCCAGTTAGATTTCCCATGCAGCAGGTAACTCCCCGGAGAGCAACGAGAGTTTCCCACACAGCTCAGAGACCGGGGTGCTGAGCAGCCCCCACGTTCTTGTTCACTCCGGGAACGATCGTGCCGCGTGGAGCCAGCTCGCTGCCCTGCTGCTAAAGGCAGCTCTAAGCTCCTCTTTTCTGAGGGGGACCTGTTGCTGTGCTGGCTTCTGCTGGAGGAACTAGCAGGGGGTCTTGGCTGACAGCAAGCTCCCAGCTGGCTTTCGATGCTCATTTGCTGTAGTTCTGGTTTCGCAGTTTGATGCTGCTTATCTCCTAGTTGTCTTGTTGTCATCCTGTAGGTGGTAGGAGATGGGATCTCGGCGCCAAGACGCTAGCACAGACCGTGCTGTAGCTGTACTTGGTGCTGTGCAGGGAGAATGAGAAGATGGGCCTGTGCCCAAGGGTTGCCTGATGATCGCATGGCAGGAGGTCCCCGGGAAGGCTCTACCTGTGTTGTCTCAGGTCATGCTCCATGCTCCTGCTCTCAGAGGGAGTATCTCAAGCTGCAAGAGCCGTGTACTGCCTTGGGCTCCTGGCTGGCTTCAGCTGGCAGACAAGAATCTTCTTTTTACCCTCCTCCTCCCTGGGGCTTCCCCAAGTAAGTGTGAAGCTCTGTTTGATGAGAAGGAAACCTCTGTTCATCAGGAGCTACTTATTTTCTGCTACACTTTGCATTTTGTGGGGTTTTTGTTGCTTTTGGGACCGTACGACCTGCAATGGATTTACAGTCTATTCATTTCAGCCTAGCTCCAGAAGTGGGAAAGATGGTGTAGGTAGGTGACTGCCTAGCCCAAGATACCTCAGACAGGCCTGTGTAGGGCCTTTTTTCAAGCTTGTTTAGCATCTCTCTGTGAATTAGATGAGCTTTACAAACTTCTCCTATTCATAACCCGGAACAGAGGCATCCTAAATCATCAGAGCCCTGATTTTCAGAATGTCCCTGGTGTGGACTGACTAAAACTCACCCCAGTGGCAGTGAGTACTAACACAGCTGGCAGATAGCATTGTCAGGTACCTGCTGGGCATTCCAGCACCTCTCCACGCAGCCCTTCACTGCAGGGCTTTCTGTGGGAAGAGTCTGAATTCTGACGACGTTGTCTCCTTTTGCAGGAAAAATCAGCCAAACGGGCAGGAGCCCCTCAAGAGGCAGGGATCAACCACAAGCAAAACACCCCTCCTGACACCTCAGGCCATCAAACACATATGGGTTCGGACGGCGCTGATTGAGAAGGTGCTCGACAGGATTGTGCAGTACGTTGTCGATAACTGCAGGTGAGGAGAGACTCGGAAGCACGGCGGTTTGCTGGACCGATGTGTATCTGCAGCACGAGATTTCACCAGAAGTCTTCTGCCAATGTCTGTGATGCAGGCTTCTGGGAAGAAGAAAACCAGCTGCAGAGGCATTTAGAAAAAGAAATGTACTTTTGTTTTGAATCATTGACAGTGTTTCAGACTTAGAAAGAAAAATATGTTAACAGGCATAGAGCTTTCCAGGAATCAGATGAAAAATGAACTTGGACTATATTAGGTACCTAAATTCTGCTGGGACCTAGACCATTGTAGAATAGAAATGTCTTCTAGGAGGTCAGGAGTGCTTAATCCCTTACATTAGCTGAAAATAATACTTGGGAACTTTGGGATGTCAGGAAGGAAAATGCCCTTTGTAGATGAAAGAAGGGAAAATGAGTTTAGAACAGGAGTTGTTAATGACCTGAATCCTTAGGGGTGTGAAAACAGGTTATTTGAATCATGTTATCTTTTGAGAGAAGTCAGGCCTTGCAGAAAGTGAATCTTCCTTTGCAAAACCAGAGAAGAGCATCAGTGCTTTATGGGTGCAATCCACGGGCACTCTTTAAGAGGAAAAGACAAATCCTCTCTATTCTGTGATTGCTTCCTACTGTCCAGCGTTGGATTTGGCTTCCCAAGAGGTGGTTCTTAACTCTTACATTTCCTACCCTCCCATAACTGATAAAGAGGAATTATGGGGCACACTGGGGACAGTTTCCCATCAGAGGGAAAAGGTAGGAACCCTAAGAGCTTCATGTGGTCCCAGAAGGGTTCATCCGTACTCACTGCCATTGGAATTTTGGCAGTGGTGCTCTCGTAATTCTGCACTGGGGAGACACATTCTTGGCTGTCCGAAGCCCGTGGGTCTGAGCAAGGAAGAGAGCTGAGGCAGAACTTATTTGCGTGGTATTTTGCAAGTTTGCATCACCCTTTTCCTTGTCATCAGCTTTATTTTAATGATCTATCTTGCCACTAAAAAGAGAGAGAGGAGAAGAAAGGTCTTTGTGCTGTTCAAAGAAAACTGTTGCTCTGGGACATCTGCTGCCAGTTTGTCTCGAGAGCTGTGTGGCCAAGGGACAGTGGGAGGGCTGGCTGTGTCCCAGGCGCAGATGATGAAAGCATTTTAGTCCCGTGTATCAGGATGTCTGCTGACACCTGAATACAAGGGGGTGTTAATTTCTTTTTTCACATAATTCACCTGGAAACGTGCCAAGAGAGCCCGGTCTCCATCATTCCATTCCTGTGTCCTGCAGATGTTCACCTTGCTGCCTTCT
Source organism: Chloroceryle aenea (assembly GCA_013399075.1). NCBI lineage: Eukaryota > Metazoa > Chordata > Aves > Coraciiformes > Cerylidae > Chloroceryle > Chloroceryle aenea. Next base: position 73,526 of record VWZY01012997.1, on the reverse strand, counting down.
CTGTCCATTCAGTGAGCCGGGATCAGGTCCTTAACTGCGGCTGTGAGATTTTGAGAACCTGACTTAGCAAACCCCTTTGTAAGGCTTCTCCTCTGTGAGATGACTCAGATGCTCCTCGGTCAAGTCCTTCGGCTCCTCTGCTCTTGAGGAAGAGAAGGCGGTTTAGAGTTTGAGCCCCATCTAGTGGGAGAGGTGGCAGAGGATAATGACAGTTCAAGAAATGGGGGTGGTTTGATTTTTTGGCTATCTGGCTTTATAAATCAGCTTTGCCTGCTGTGATGGGAAGACTTCGGGGTCATTGCTCTTGACAGTGTCTCAAGATTATTCCTCACAGATGGAAGAGAAGTTTAAGAATGTGTGGATCTCTTGCTGTCTGTGGAAAACTGACAAAACTGCTTGTGGAGAGGTACTGCTTGTCTCCATACTGCATTAATGCCCAAAGCCTCAGATCAAATACGCTGGGTAAACACATTTAGCAGAAGGCAAGCTCCTGCCTCTCAAGAGCTCAGATCAAAACCAGGTGAGGCAGAAGAGCAGACTGAGAGGAGGTGACTCGCCTGAGATTACACAGCTGGTCACGGGTGGAACAGGGACCCAAGGTGGGGGGGGTGGTTGTCTTGTTACATACAGAAATCTGGAGTGGAGGTTTCTCAGACTGGTGGTTCTAGGGTCCTTCTGTGCTCCATGGAGATCCAGTCAGTGTTGTTGAAGTGGTTTAGGAAATTACCAGATTCTAAATCAGATGCCTAAACCAGGCTGAATTAATTTCTCCGTAGCTTTCTTACAATATATTTTAATGATCTTTAAAAATAGTTTGGGATACACCATATTGTAAAAACCTTCTGTGCCTGCAAACCCACCACCTCACCTGTGATCATCCGTGATCCTGTGTTCCATTTCTTTATGAGATCCTTAGGTGAGCCAGCCAAGCTCCATGAGGGCTCCTGGAGGAGATGCACGTGTCAGTGATTTCTAGGTGATCCTAGCAGCTGCTTTGCCTCTACCTGTCAAGTTCAGGAACAATATCAGGGGGTTGACCCCTTTGTCCTCGTCTCTGACCGGTCAGATATGTGGTTTTCTTACTGACCCATTGTGTGAGAGGTTCTGTTAGATAATCACAGCAAAACTCTGTGGCTGGGATTGCTGTGTTGGAACCCTAACGAAACCCAGGCTGTGGAAATGTGTTCTGCTGCAGCACGTGCGCAGCGCTGCAGGTCCACAGCCTGGATCCCGCCGTCAGCCTTCGTGGAAGTCTCGGAGCTCTGAACTCTTACATCTTCCCTTTGATGTAATTTAATTGTCTGGATTTGCTTTTGGAATGCGTGTTTGGCCTGAGCTGTTACTAAGTGTGAAGCCTGGCCTGGAACGTGGCTTTGGCAGTGGTGATGCCCTGTGCCCACAGGGGCACTTCCCGTTGGCTGCTGGGGCCATGGCAGACGCTGAAGGGTTTACAGCAGCGTGTTTGGCTCCTCTGCCAGGCTCCCCTTGGGCTTCCTTTGGCATTCCCTCTGGTAAGCACTGACATGGGGGGTGTTAAACGTCAGCCGGCTCCTGCTACTGAGAGGCAAAGAGGTTTTAGAAAGAACCACCTGAGTTTTTAACTGGGCTCTGTTCTTTTTTCCTAGTAAATATTATGAAAAAGAAGCTTTACTGGCGGATCCTGTTTGTGGCCCAATACTGGCTTCTCTTCTGGGTGAGTTCTTGCAGAGGGATTTCCTATGCTAAAGAAAATAAATTGTGTCTTAAAACATTTTGTATTATAACAGTGTTAGAAAAGGTGATTTTTATCACCTAGCAGGTAGTTTAACTGTAACAGAACAGCACAGAAGATGTTGGCTTCTTGCTTACAAGACCAGTAGAGACCAGTCACCTGTTTTTATTGGTGATTACTGTTTGGGTCAGAGAATGGAACGGGAATGGCTGAGTGAATGCTTGCTAGCAGGCGGCACCTGTGGATGCTGCTAGGGCAGGGTGTCGTGTCCCACGGGAATGTTTGTGTACAACCCTAGCTGATAGGACCTGATACCTTACTCTGTGTGTTGTCTTTGTTATGGGCTGGCCCAGTAGGATCATCAGGTGATGATTAATATTCGCTTGGCTTGAGAAGGAGATCTCACTGTCAGTACTTGGCCAGCAGGCGAGACAAAGTGTGTTTCTGAACAGACTTTGAAGGGTTCTCTCTTGGGCTGTTTTCTCAGTTGGACCATGTGCTCTGGAGTACACCAAGCTAAAAACAGCAGATCACTACTGGACAGACCCGTCAGCAGATGAGCTCGTTCAGCGGCACCGGATTCATGGAGTACACGGCCGCCAGGACTCCCCTTCGAAGCGCCCAGCCCTGGGAGTAGGTATTTACTGTGTAGCTGTTTCTGAGTTAAGGTTGATAATACAAACAACCCCGGGAAGGAGAGATCTGAATATAGAACAACCTCCTTTCCTCTCCTGTAAAGGAGCCTTTATCCCAGATGAGAAGTCCATTTAGGCCTGAGTGCCCTCTTTACCTGTACGTAGAGCAGTTTGAGATCACAGACTAAATTCTGTGGCTTTTGACACACGACCTGACAGGCAGTTCAAGAAATTGTGAGCTGCTGTAGTCTGGAGTAAGAGTCCAGGTTGTCTTTCTGCAAGGTCTCCTGGCTCCGGAAGAAATCCTGCTCTACAGAGATTGCTCCAAATGGAACTGTCCTTGCTCTGTTCTGGTGGCAAAGCCATTCCCATCCTACCTGACCTGCCTGTCTGTGTGTGTGCTAGATCCGGAAGCGCCACTCCAGTGGGAGCACGTCCGAAGATCGCTTTGCTGCTTCGGCAAGAGAGTACGTGGAGTCTCTGCACCAGAACTCCCGCACGCACCTGCTCTACGGCAAGAACAACGTCATGGTCCAGCCGGTGAGTACACCGAGTTTGGGGCCACTTCCCACTCCACTGCCTGGAGAGGCGGGCAGTGCAGGTACGAATGGAACCTTAGGCTTGTCAGCTACTTGCTTAGTGCCTTCTCCTCAGGCTGGTGCTGCCTTCCCACCTGAGTCTGCTATGCTGAGGCAGATTAAGATGTGACAAATACTTTCCCTGCCTGACCAGTGTGAGCTGTGAAGGGGGCCTGTAGGTATGGGCAGGCAGACTGGACTGTATTTCATAAACCCAGTGGCCATACTGTGGTTTCTAATAGCAGCATTAAATCTCAGTACTTTTGGTGTTAAGGTTTCCCTCAGCAGTTCCTAGATAAAGCACTGTATGGAGCTTGGGGGGCATGGGAAGAGCGGAATACGACTCTTCTAGTTGGACCCTTGAGTCACCTGGATTGTCTGTCTGTCTGTCTGTTGTTTCTGTGAACAGAAAGATGACTTGGAAGCAATTCCTGGGTATCTCTCCCTTCATCAGTCAGCAGATAGTTTGACATTAAAATGGACTCCAAATCAGCTGATGAACGGAACCCTTGGAGACTCAGAGCTGGAGAAAAGGTAGTTGTTGCATCCAGGAAAAAATTGGAAGCATTTGTGGTGTTTATTTCTCATATGCTTGAAAATATGGTGTAAGTGTAACAAGGCTGATTAATTGAAGGGCTTCTGAATAGTGCGTGGGTTGAAGTGTCACACACCTTGGGTTCTGTTCCTGTTTTGCCACAGAATAAGCAACCTTCCAAAGGTCCTGTAATGCCTTTTCAGAAGCAAACAAGAGCCTGCTTTTCCAGGTGTTTGGGGGAAAAAAGGCTCAACACCTCCTTCCATCATTGCAGTTTTGGTCCCTCCTTTCAGAGGGTCACAAATCACTCGGCAAGCACAGGAAATTTCAGCCTCAAAAGCGAGACCCCCAGTGTCGTTGTCTTTCAGTAGATACCTGATTCATCATTCTGCTTCAGCAGAAAGACAGGTGAAGTCTGGAAGCAGGTAGATGTGTCCTCCAACCCCAGAACAGTGCTCTCAGATGCTTAATCCACACCCTTCTTTTTCTACAACTTGGTGTGTATTTTTTAACGGGGCGTTAATGAAGCCCTCTGCCCTTGCTTTTGTTCTAAACTCTGACGAGGTTGCTCTCAGAGGGGCTTGGAGCCATTTCCAGTGTTTAATCTGTAAGTTTGATCCCTGGTGGGTTTCCACACTGCTGCCCATAACTCACGTGTGCGAGGCAGAGCTGAACCCAGCCACCAGAGCCTCGTGGAGTCTGTGCCCCCGGCGTTTTCATTTCAGCCAGACATTGCTGTAACCTCGTATGGGGCTGCAGAGGGGAAGGGGAGGTGAAGAGGGAAAGAGGCTGCTGCCAGATGTGTCCCCTGTGAAGAACTAGTTCCTTTGCCTTTTACTTCACTATTAATTTCCCTTAATTGAACAAATTTCATAAGTGGTTATTAACTTAGTGGAGTCTTTTTACTGGGTGTTTAGAACTGCAAGCACTCCTGAATATGAAAAAAAAAAATGTTTCCTGCCCTTTTTTCCTTCCCTATTAGTGTTTTCTGGGACTACGCGTTAATAGTGCCGCTCAGCCAGATCGTCTGCATTCACTGCCATCAGCAACGTAAGCATGACCCTTCTTCTCCTGGGGGCCCTCCCAGAGCCCCTTTCTGCCTGGAAGAGGAAGTTAAGGACATAATTTGCTTATATTCTTTTGAAAATGGTGTAAGATGCAGAGTATTCTGCTTAAAAGTTTATTCAGAGCCCAGGGTGGTTCTCCTTAGTCGTGGTAAATCTCTAGTGGTAGTGAAGATAGATGAGAAAAATTCACAACAGGGAAAGTGGCTTTCTAATTCTCGCAGGCATAAAGCTGGCAGCCCCTGGTTATATCCATGGGGTTGGTTTTATCCTAAATTGTGTGCCCTTCATCAAGCCATCTCATACACCAGAGACTTAGTTTAGTTATTCCTTTATTATCTATCATATCTGTGTTCAGAGTCACATTAAGTGTTTCTCCATGAGGCCTGTCATAGTCTGCTTGTATCTTGAGCTTCTCTAGGACTAAAGGACTGAGATCATCTCTAGATCACACTGTGACTTACAGAGGTTTATTTGTCTACGTGGGGATGGTCACATATAAAATTTACTTAGAAGATAAGAGCTGAGAAGTTCTGATGTAACAGTGTGGACACCCCTTGTCCTCCTTTGCAGCAGAAAGCAGATGGACGCTCGTCTTGGTGAGTCAGGATGGAACTCAGAGGCCACCGCTGCACTTCCCCCAAGGAGGTCACCTCCTCGCCTTTCTGTCCTGCCTGGAGAACGGTCTGCTGCCTCGTGGCCAGCTGGAGCCACCACTCTGGTCCCAGCAGGGCAAGGTACTGCCAGTCTGCTGCACTGCTCGCAGGAGGGGGGCCGATGTCTGTCTTCAGCTGGCCTCCTGCTCCACAGAGCCTGGGCACTGATTCCTACCTGCCTTGTAGCAAAGTGGGAGGCGAAATAACTCCATGTGGTACAGCTTGATTCTTCCACAGACAGTCTGTAAAATCGCTCATGCTGTCATTACCCCCTTGAGCAAGGAGCTGGAATCAAACCCAGACGACAGGGACCGAGGCTCAAATGGGCTGGGACGTACTTGCTGTCAGCGGCGTGGGTTGGTGAAGTAGCTGGTGCCCAACTCCCGTGGATGACAAGCAAAGCTGTGTTTTAAGTACACCAAAAAGTTGAGTTAGGAACCCCTACACCACGTGCTGTGTGCAGTTTGTTCTCTCCCTCACCTCCCAGCACTGAAAATTTAGTTTTAAGATGCCAGATGTCTGAAGTACTGAGTTTGTTGTGCTCTGTTAGCCATTCGTGGCTGAGTGTATGGAATCCTTATTTTCTCTAGGGCAAGGTATTTCCGAAGCTTCGGAAACGGAACAGCAACAAATCGGTGGACCTAGAGGAAATGCCAGCTGAAGACACTTCCACAGACTATGTGTTCAGAATTATCTATCCAGGACACAAGCATGATAACAGTAAGTGCCTTTGTTCTGCTTTGTTTAAAAAAAAAACAACCAACAGCCTAAGGAAACCTTCAAGTAATATCCTGGAAAGTAACTGAAGGTAACAGACAAGCCAGGCTTTTGTAGGGGGGGAAAAAAACACAACCTGTCACAGAATCTCATTGTGTGATCAACAGGTACAGCTAACTGTAGGTTTCCTTAATGCAGTGAAATTTGTTAACTTAGTGCAAATGGAGCTGAGGTGGGGAATCTTATTTATATTTACTCTGTTTTGCAGAGGAAGTTTTCAAAATACTCCCCTGGGCTTGCAAAGTGAGACTAAAAGCAAACAGATTGCTTGACTAGCCAAGAGCAGTTTTGCTCCCGAAGTGAGGATATTTTTATTGGCCACACTGCTTGCTCATAATGTTGTTATTAGGAAAAAAACAACCGTAAACTCAACTCTTAAAGTACCCCAAGAACTCCCTGGGCTAAGTTTTCCTGGCTTGGAAGCAAGAACTTAATGGATAAATAAAGGCCTTTCCAAGGAAACTAAATGAATTCCCGAGCACCAAACCACCTCATGTCATCAGTGACTACAAATTCCTTACATGCAAGAAGGCATTTGAGCTAGTTCTCAAGCAGCATGTTCAGTTTTATTCCCCTTGGCAAAGCAGCAAGAATTTCCCAGGAAGATCAGACCCTAAAGTTTACAGGGGATTTGGATTTACTGCTCATATCGGGACTTACTGGAGCTTAGAAAGCAGAAATCTCAGCTTGAACCCTCCTTACCCCAGGGACTGGACCACAGTGGTGGCCGTGCTTTGCTAGGGCTGCTGGATTTGCACAGGTAAGTCCGTGCACACGCCGGCAAGAGCGCGTTCTGCCTTTGCCCGGACCGAGGGGTGCAGATGCTGTGGGCACGTCCAGCACAGACCTGCCTGGCGAGTGCGAGGCAGCGAGGGCTGGCTCCTGCCTCAGCCCTGGACCGTGCCTGCTTGCAGTGCCCACGGAGCTGGGGAGCAGAATGTTTGCTGTCCAGGTGCATCTGGCAGGGGTTTCGGAGTGGAGGAGGCCCCAGCGTTGGTCAGGGATTGCTGAAGGACAGAAGATAGTTGCAGCCTCCCATTCCATGGAGTTTAGCTAAAAAGCATACTCCCTCCTGCAGGCTGGCACCGGGACCTTGCCGCACCGGCGCGGTCTGACTGTGCTCTGGAACACAGCCTGTGCACGGACAGGAGCTGGCCTCTTTGGTGGAGCATGCTTTTTTCTTCTGTAAGAAACTCCCTTTTCATACCCATTTACAGGAGCTCCTGCCTCCAGGAAGAGGGCAGGATTCAAGTCCTTTGTCTTTGCTGAACATGTCCTTTTGAGCTTGCCCGCACAATCGAGTTCTCTCTTCTTATGCTCCTCTTTCACTATTTTCTTTGAGCAGTAACTATTAACTACCACCACTTAGCTGCCAGCCGCTCTACCTCTGTTGACGATGATGAGGAGGAGGAAGATAAGCTACACGCAATGCTATCAATGATCTGCTCTCGGAACCTCACAGCTCCTAATAGGATGAAAGGTTTTTATCCTCCTCCCCCCCGTGTCCCAGAGCTCTATTGCAGCTCGTTCCACTGGTGCATACAGCAGTGTTGGCATTATGGCAGGGAACAGCATTCCGCTCGTGCCACGAGAGCTGGAGGTGAAGCTGACTGCTCAGAGAGGCTGGGAATACGCTCACGACCTATGGGGACTGAAAACAACAGCATCTTCCCTCTCTGAGCGCGTGTGCTGCTGAACAGACAAACCTTCTGTCCCTCCAGAGGCCCCACCTTCATGAGCTGGACACTAGAGCAGGCTCTCACGAGAGGAAGATGTGTAGCAGTTCTTTGTGTTGTCCCTCCGTGCGTTGGTCGTGTTTGGCAGGTCAGGCTGGGGAGGGCAGCCTTGTGTAGGGAGGCTCGGAGGTGAACTGCTCACAGCAAGAGCCGTGATGTGCTGGGCAAGGTCAGAAAGGGAGCGTGCCTGCATGGACAGAAAAGGGCAGCAGTGTAGTGAGTCACAGTCTCAGCCACAGGGATGGTTCCCCACACTTGGGATGCCCCTGCCAGGTAGCAGAGTGTGCAGAGGAGGTGGTACGGAGCTGCGGTACCTTTCTGTGGTCCACCTCTTGTGTTCCTAGCCTGGTGGGTTTCAGATGATCAGCTGCAAGGCTCCCACCCTCCAAAAATCTGTCCTCTGATTCTTCTCCTAAAGCAGTTCTCAGCCGCTGTGTTAGGACTGTGTTCTCGGGCAGTGTATGTATTGCAAGCGTTTGGGATCTAGGGTGGTTCTAAAGACCAGAAAGTCCTTGTTTTCTCCAAGGACGAGGCTGAATGGTATGAAAACCAACCCGTTCCCCAGGCCAGGACCCTCCTGCACAGCTTGTGTTGTCAGGCTGGCAGCTGTTGAGGACACAGGCAGGTGTTCCACTGGCTCATGCAAAACCTCTCCCCACTCGAGGCTCGCCAGATACTGCGCAGCTCGGTACCACCAGACTTGGCCTTGCTGCCTCTTGAGGGCACGTGCCAGCTCTGGCGTGCTCCTGTTACAACCCAAACAGCAGCCTCCGCCTCTTCCACGTAACTGGGGGGTACCAGCAAGAGCAGAACCTCCTCTGCGTGCAGGCTGTCAAGTAGCTGTCTGACATCTGCAGAGGCAGTAGGAAGGAGAGCAGCTGATTCCAGGTTTGGCTCTCGTCTGTGTTTTTCATTCTCTGTGTTAGCACAAACGTGCTTTTTCTGGTACTTCTGTTTCCAAAGAAGAACACCGTGTATCTCGACTCCAGACAGGACTCTCACACCTTTAAATAGCGGAGCAACGGCTTCGGTTCCATGCGGGTGTTAGCCCTGGTGTGGGGGACTGACTGTAGGAGACAGTAGTGGCCCAGCACCGCTGTGCAGTGCTTAAGCTCTGCTTAGAGAGGATATGAACTTGTGCTCAGGGAGGTCCTTGTTTCTTGTAGGCTGCCCACACCCCCAGCCTAAGGTAATAGCCCCTAGAAACTGATAAAGCCTGGCCTAAGTTAATAAAGAGTCCTTGGAAGGTATGGATGGAAAGAAACTCCAAAAATAGTGTTGCCCTTGGAAAAAAAGATAAAGTTTCAGGAAGTTTCTCTGTGTGCCGTAACTGATCCTGTGTGGGCATGGCTGGTAAGGGAAAGGAGAAGGTCTAACACTGCCACACACACCTTAACACTGCGCTCCGAAGCATGAAGCCCACAAGGCAGTCTTTAGACAGGTGATGGAAATCCTAAGTTATCCCACTAGAGCAGCTGCCAGATACCTGCCTTTGCTTGTTCCATGTTGACGCTGTTGGTAGCGTTCGGAGGGTGTCTGGGGTGTGAGTCGTGGTTCTTGCTGAACTAGCCCAGCCTGGCCCTTGTCTCTCCAGCAGCACCTTCCCAGTAATGACAACACTGCTGTAGCAGGTTTGCTGCCCATTTGCTTTTACATTTTGCAACATGCTCGACTTTTGCATGTAGCTGAAGTTACAGGTGACACCACTACAAGTAATAAAGATGCTGTTCACTCTAATTCTTCACTAATTCAGGTACCTTTCATCTGAATCTTTAGGTTCTGTGGGGTTCTTTCCTTGTTTCTCGAAAAAATCAAATAAAAATTAAGACTGAAAAACCCACTTTTCTTGTCTGTAGGGGGGAGGCAAAAACTAATGATCTAAAAAAGTTTGTCCAGTGGTTTTTATTTGAACCCAATGAGAAGCTGCAATAAATACTGGGTCATTCAGCTCCTTCCTGAAGAATTAAGGTGAAGAGCATTTTTGCATCACACTTTGTTTTGTGAAATGAAATACACGTGACTGCTTCCGCATGAGCCTGTGCTTTTTCTGTTAACAAATGTTTTGACTCCACTCCTTCCTCACCTACGCCCACTTTCCAACAGGCACCACTAAAATGCTTTATGCTACCTTGACTTAAAATGCATGAGATGGTTTGGAATTGCCCCTACCACCACCCAACAAACGTATGTTCTAAAAGCACGGCCCAGGGGACTGGATTTTGCTTTCAAAATGTTAATTTAGTGACATTCAGTCTTATGGCATTTGCCTTAATTTTAATCACGGGTGAGCTGAAAGGCCAGTTATTTATTATAAAACACAAAACCCACGAGCTCAGGGGCCAGCTGGGAAAGCTGAAGAGATGAAGCTTTCTGAAGGCAACTGGTGATTTCTGTGGGTTGCCTTCCTGAAGCTGCTTAAAAAGGCAAATGGATTTGGTGGAGCAGGGATAACTGGGGAGGCTGCACTGTACTGTTGGATCACATGTTCCCGAGGGGAATCCTACTCATATAAACACAGTGTTCACAGTGGCAGGACTTGAACTGTCCTTCTGTGCTAAATAGTTCAGGATCTGGTTCTGAGGTGGGGGGAAAAGCATCTTCTGGCAATAACTGAATCAGTTTGTCTTAGTTTCTTTTAGGCTCAGACTTTCAGTGTAGCTGGATTAGCAGTTACGTGGCTGATTCCAGGAACTGCCAAAAGTAATTCTAGACCTGAATTGAACAGGTCAGGTTAGGTGATCTCTTCGGGCCACAAAGAGCATTGCCATAGCTTCACACACAAGCTAGTTGTAGTCGTTGCTGCAGCACCCTTTCCTCTGTTCTCTTGAAACACGAACTGAAACGTGCATGGGCAAGAGAGGGGGAAGCGGCGAAGGGATTTGGCTGCGCGGGAGGTGACCGTGCACAGCATGCAGCTGGTTTAGGTGTGCCCAGAGCCGTATTTCTGAGGGCACTAGGATGGTGCTCTGCCCTTTTTGAGTCAAGGTTCAGAGCCTGCTGAGAAGTAAAGCATGAAGCCATCAGGATGCACGGAAGGAAGAGGGGGAAAGAAGAGAGCCAGCTGACGTCGTGCTGTTGTGTTTGGTTTTTCCCTAGACACCAGCGAGATGATCGAGATGCAAGGCTTCGGGGCAAACTTGCTGTCGTGGCAGCTGGAGCACTGCAGCCAAGGCTCCTCGTGTCTCTCCTGTTCAACGGGCAGCTCTCCCTACGACATACCCAGCTGCTGCAGCTGCATCCACGACAGGTGAGCGAGCTCTGCGGAGAGGCTCGGTGCACGGCACAGTTCAGACCAGGGAGGTTTTATTGGTCGTGGCACCAGAGTCACAGTTTTCAACTAGTTTCTAACATAAAAAGATGGAGTTACATAGCAAGAAATTTCATTTTATTAAAACCAAGCTATTGAACTACTCTCAAGTCACATTTTGATAGAAAAATTGCATCTAGTTCTATTGTCTAGCTGAAGATAGTTCAGCTCTGAAGTGTTTTATTTAAGCCATTAACAATTACAATGAAGGGCAACAATCCATCCAACTTATCAAGGGCCTTTCCAGCGCAGCGGCAGCAGCAGTAGCTGAATGCCCTAGGTGGATCTGTCTGGGGCTAAAATGCTGGTGGGGAAAATGCTTTAAAAGGTCTAGTTTGTCATTGTTGTTGCCCTTTGGCTAAATAAGTCTTGGTGCAGAGAAAGAATTGCTATGGGTAGGTCATGGGGATCAGCATAAAATTCAGGATGGTCTCTGTCCTGGTGCCATCACGTTCCCGTTGTCTCCACAGAACCCCACTGAAGATGCTGTGTGAAAGCATGAAGAAGCAAATCATTTCCAGAGCCTTCTATGGATGTAAGTGAAGTTTCTTATATCAGCCCTTGTAGTATCCATATGCTTATCTAAAAAACACGGGATGTTTGGTTTAGAAAGCATTCCAACCCCAAATTTGCTGTTGTGAGTCAGATCACCTCAGGGCAGTGGGGTGGATGTGACAAGTATCAAGTTATCTGTGGGGCTTGCAGAGAGCAGAGATGCTTGGTGCAGACAGAAAGCGGTTTCGCGCTGCGGTGCTGTACTCTGCCTGGATTTACTAGTCTGGGGAAGAGTCGCTCCATCTTTGGCTTCTGGTTCTTCATTCTTAGCAGTGCAGGGCACGTTCAGTTCATGCAGGATTATTAGTGGCAGGTTTTAAACGTCACAGCTCCATCTTCAGAAAGGGGCTGCTGACCCCGGGAGGATGGCTCCAAGTTCCCCTCCCGCCCCACCGCAGGGCTCGCCTACTGCCGCCACCTGTCCACCGTGCGAACGCATCTCTCCGCCCTCGTGAACCACACCATCATCCCCCCCGACAGGCCCTCCAGCGCTGCCGGAGGCCTGACCAAAGAGGTCTGGAGCAAGTACCAGAAGGACAAGAAGGTAAGGAACAGAACCTTAGCGATCGTGCACCCCTTGGTGCACCCCAGGAAGCATCAGGGGTGTTCGGTACCCTTCCCAGGACCACTCTGTCCAGTGAGAGAGTTGATTCTTACAATCTCTTTTATCCTTTCTTCTCTGATGGTGGGAAGATACCAACTAACATCAAAGCAGCTGATTTCATGATGCCTCTGGTCTATGAAAAGTTAGTTTATTTTCATGGGAGGCATCACAGCTTCCATTAGACTGGGTTTGAGCCAGGGCCCTCAAGGCTTGAATCAACTTACTTAGTGCCCCGCATGCACTTCACTGTCTTGATACTTGGTGTGAACTGTCTGTGAACGTGCCTGAGGAAAATAAAGATGAATTTCCTTCAATCTCTTTCTGCTGACTGCAGAACTACAAGGAACTGGAATTACTGAGGAGAGTTTACTACGGTGGAGTGCAGCACGAGATTCGAAAGGAGGTGTGGCCGTTCTTGTTGGGTCACTATAAATTCGGCATGGCCAAGAAGGAGATGGACCAGGTAAGCACAGCTCCCCGGGGAGCTGCATTCCCTCTGCTGAACAGGTTGTGTTTTCCACATAGCAAGTGCCAGTCTTTGTTACCGTTCCATATTCCCGAGGGAAACATGCTGCTGAAAACACGAGTGACAGACGTCAGTGAAGGGATTAGGATAGCATGCTGTCGTGTCTGACAGCCACTGAAGAGAGCTCTATTGAAGTCAGGAAACCTGCGTTCAGCCTCTGCCCGTGACAGAGGCTTTGCCCTCAGCACATCCTGTTTTCACAAAATTGTCATTTACAAAGTGGGGAGACATTGACATTTGGGTAGTAATTGGAGTCATCCCTCTTTTATATGGTGCATCAGCGTGTTCTGATTCAAAATGCTCTTTGCAATAACTGCTTTGTCTACGTGATGCTGCACCTGCAGGCGTGGACTTGGACTGGAGCTGTGAGCAGCCCTGATGCACCTTCTGAAGTGCACTCTGAGTTAGTTCTGGAGACTGAAAATACCCTGAGGAGGGTTTGGGTGCAAGTTCGTTGTGCTTTCGCTAGACTTGAATAAGATGCGCCCCTGTAAAACACAAGGTGCGATTTCAGATGAAACAACTTTCATTTTAATATGTCCCAGGCTGCTGCCAATGCTGATCCGTGAGTAATTGCCTAGGTTATATGGCAGCCTTATTCCACAGTCTGGAGCTTGCCATGAGCTACAGAGTTTCCATAACGAAACCACAGTTTGCCCTTCACTTGGTTACACCCTCTCCCTTTGCTAATCTCTTCATAGCAACACCAACTTTGTACTTCACTGAGTGCTTCCATGTGTTGTAATTACTGGGCAAGCACCTTGATAATGAGCCATGCTGGGAATGATCAGGTGGAGCTGGGTGGAATGGCAGGTTGGGAAGAGCTGGGTGGAATGGCAGCTCTCAGGTAGAGCTGGGTGGAATGGCAGGTCGGGTAGAGCTGGGTGGAATGGCAG
>VWZY01012996.1:1632-36702 GCA_013399075.1 Chloroceryle aenea | reverse complement strand
CCCCAGGGGCTTGCTGAGAGCGAAGCGGGGCCGTCATCAAGTCCCTGGCATCGCCTTCCCGCCTTTTGGTACTTGAGGGGCGAGGAGACGAGTCCGAGAGCCTGCAAAGCCTCCAGCACCGTGCTTACAAGAAGCTCCAAAACGCGCGGGCCGGTTCCCAGCCCAGTTTGGTTATGGAGCCGTGTTAGGCAAAGCGGTAAATCCACGGGGGGTTGTGCTTTCTCTCCTAGATGCCTGTGACAGTGGGCCCATACGGGCAATCGCAGCCCAGCTGCTTTGACAGAGTAAAGATGGGCTTCATGATGGGCTTCGCAGTGGGCATGGCAGCAGGAGCGCTGTTCGGCACGTTCTCCTGCCTCAGGTATGCCAGGGAGCCGGGTCGCGGCAGAGGGATAGCCAGAGAGAAGCGCTCCCGCGCTGGGACTGGGAAGGGAGGTGCGGGTCTGGTCCTGTGTCCTCACGTGGCTGAGACATTGCCACTGGCCCTGAATAGGCCCAGTTCAGGAGCCTGCTGCCAGCCCCAGCCCTGCATGGGCAAGTCTGGTGGTGGCATCGCCTCTGGATCAGCTGCGTGCCAGGAGGCCAGGGTTTCACAGAGCTTCTGCTGCTGCTTGTAAGGAAGGTGGCCTTGGGAAGCTGAGGCTGTGGAAGATGAGCTCCAGGAGGAGCTGGATGAATTGTCTCTACAGATCCACGTGCAGCATAAAGCTTCCATGAGCTCTTGGGGATCTGCCCTGTGGTTGCTTTGGGTGCCCCATCCCCCTGAACGAAGGCAGTTGGTGCACTGACCCCCAGCCTTAAACGCAGGAGTGTTGGCAGAGCTGTGGCCGGTGCTGGCACAGTGCCAGTCAAGAGAGGGACAATATTCCACCTTCCCCAGCACTCCCTGCCATGCTGGCACGGAAACAAGCAGCACTCGCTGCTTAGAGCTGTCTCCCTGACCGGTGCTGGCAGACACACCCATGAAAAGGAAATCCTTAAATAGGCTGGTTCGTATTTTGCAGAACTCTTTCTGCTTGAGGTCTTTTCATCTGTGATTAAACGTGGGTGATGATTTGATGGTGAGCCAGAAGGAGGAAAAGGCACAAGGTCTGAGGTGGTACGAGTTTCAGAAGGTTTCTGATCTCTCTCAGATCCTGGCGAGTGTTTGTAAATGGTGTCCTGCTAGCAGAAAATACAGATGGAGGGTATTCAGAAGCAGCAGNTGTGACAGTGGGCCCATACGGGCAATCGCAGCCCAGCTGCTTTGACAGAGTAAAGATGGGCTTCATGATGGGCTTCGCAGTGGGCATGGCAGCAGGAGCGCTGTTCGGCACGTTCTCCTGCCTCAGGTATGCCAGGGAGCCGGGTCGCGGCAGAGGGATAGCCAGAGAGAAGCGCTCCCGCGCTGGGACTGGGAAGGAAGGTGCGGGTCTGGTCCTGTGTCCTCACGTGGCTGAGACATTGCCACTGGCCCTGAATAGGCCCAGTTCAGGAGCCTGCTGCCAGCCCCAGCCCTGCATGGGCAAGTCTGGTGGTGGCATCGCCTCTGGATCAGCTGCGTGCCAGGAGGCCAGGGTTTCACAGAGCTTCTGCTGCTGCTTGTAAGGAAGGTGGCCTTGGGAAGCTGAGGCTGTGGAAGATGAGCTCCAGGAGGAGCTGGATGAATTGTCTCTACAGATCCACGTGCAGCATAAAGCTTCCATGAGCTCTTGGGGATCTGCCCTGTGGTTGCTTTGGGTGCCCCATCCCCCTGAACGAAGGCAGTTGGTGCACTGACCCCCAGCCTTAATCGCAGGAGTGTTGGCAGAGCTGTGGCCGGTGCTGGCACAGTGCCAGTCAAGAGAGGGACAATATTCCACCTTCCCCAGCACTCCCTGCCATGCTGGCACGGAAACAAGCAGCACTCGCTGCTTAGAGCTGTCTCCCTGACCGGTGCTGGCAAACACACCCATGAAAAGGAAATCCTTAAATAGGCTGGTTCGTATTTTGCAGAACTCTTTCTGCTTGAGGTCTTTTCATCTGTGATTAAACGTGGGTGATGATTTGATGGTGAGCCAGAAGGAGGAAAAGGCACAAGGTCTGAGGTGGTACGAGTTTCAGAAGGTTTCTGATCTCTCTCAGATCCTGGCGAGTGTTTGTAAATGGTGTCCTGCTAGCAGAAAATACAGATGGAGGGTATTCAGAAGCAGCAGTGATGGTGGCTCTGTCATACTTGACTGACGCAGCCACATTACTTCTGCTGTGCCATTTTGGAGGGAAAAGCTCCATCAAGTATGTGATACTCCTCAGAGCTTGCAGTCACTGCAGTGCTTAAAAGTCACAGGTTATGAGACCTCATGAGAAGGAACGCTCGTTTCAGTCTGACCTCAGGTGAATGGGAACGGGAGAGATGCTTCTGGACCCTTCCACACCTCTCATGTTTCTCCAGTGTTTGTGTGTCAGTGGTAAATAGGAAGTTAGCCTACAAGATGGCTTTAAGGTGGTGTTAAAGATCTTGCTACTGCAGCCCAACAGGATGGGATACCACAGCTCAGACCCTTTTCATTCTCTGGTGAGTCAAACATTTGGACAGTACAATTGGGTTTTCTCCCAGTTAAGGGCATTTGGGGCGCCAGCAGGCGAAGCTGTTCCCACCAGCAGCCTGGCAGGAAGGTACCACCACAGGGGAAAATACACATGGGCCGTTAGCAAGGGTCACTCAAGTGCCCCAGTGAGATCAGCTCTGTTTTTCAGTAGCTCAGGCACAGGGCAGCACAGCCACTCTCCTCCTGGCAGGAGGAACTGGATCAAATTTACGCTGAAGAGGAGGCATTTGATTTGGGCAGCCATGAGCTGCTTGTATCGGGTTTTCTGCTGCACGTCTGGTTACCTGACAGGCTTCAGCTTTTATACAGTCACTGTATTTTTCTGTATTTCAGGATCGGCATGAGAGGACGAGAGCTGGTGGGTGGAGTTGGCAAAACGATGATGCAGAGCGGTGGGACGTTCGGGACGTTCATGGCCATCGGAATGGGAATTCGCTGCTGACCTGGAGCTTGGGTGTTATCCTGGAGGGCCCCGTCCAGCCATTCCTTCTCTGTACCATAATAAAATCTTTAGATACATGGAAGTTGGAGCTTCTCATGAAACAATGAAGCACCATCCTTCTTGCTCTGCTGATTGTAAACATGCTTTTTACCAAATTTTTACTTTCCTCCCACCTCTTACTCTGACGACAAGAATTATTAACGATCCTTTGTACTACATTAAAGTTCCTATTCCACAGGCCTAAGTACAGTGCACACATTTCTCCCTTTGGTACCCGGGCAGCTCCCACTCCTGACATGGGGAAGTGTTCCCTCGCCTTCCTGCCTTTCCTGGTCTAGGAGTCACTCTGTGGCTAATTCAGATCAGCTATCAAATTTCTCTCTTCTTCTTAAACAAGTGGGTTGAAGCTGGTTCTGTTCCAGAGTTCCAGGTAGTACAGGGCAAACACTCTCCCAGGGAGCAAAGAGACCTCAGGAGGACTTGGAGAAGTTCCTTCTGCAATGGAGGGCAAGCTACAGCTGCTCAGGCACCCTCCTCCAGCCGCCCTCACAGCGAGCACAGGACAGGGAGCTGTGCAGCTACAGGTGCTGCTGGAGCTGGAAACTGTCACAGTGCTGCAAAAGGTGAAACTGCTCCTGTCCCGACAGCCAGAGCTGTTTGTGACAAGGACAACAGCAGGTGTGGGAGATGTTACCTCCCTGTCAGACCTTGGGCGCAGCGTGACTGCGGGGCCTGTCACAGCTCCCAAGGGCAGCGTTGCACCCTGTGTGAAGCACAGGCCAGTGCCTGCCTCCAGAGACGACTTTTCCTTCCCTTGGCAAGGGCAGGGGGCTTCACCTGCTGGAGCTGTGCTACCAAACCAGCATTTCCAGAGTTCAGCTTCCCAGGGAGAAGGGGAGCAGCCCCTGGGCACTCTCCCCACCCCCCTCCCCCATCCCCCTCGAGCTAGCAAATGTTTAATTTGGTGTTGCAATCTCCTGGTGCTTGTCTTTGGAAAGAGGGCTCATCTTTGCTCCTCCTTTATTCAAGGATAGGTTAGCAGCAGCAGAACCTTTACCCAGCACAAGTGCCGCTTCCCCTTTTTAAAGGGAGAAACACAGACTTGCCACACAAAGCCTGCTCTACCTGCCCAGGCAGCTTAGCAACCTCGGAGAGAAACTGCCAACTCCATCAGTGCAGTGGCTCTGGCACAGGTCAAGTTTTACTCCAATCAGCACTGGTGGATTAGAAATGGCAACTGAAAATGAAAGTTCAAGGAAAACTAAAGAGCTGCTCTCTTTGGCTTTCTCCAGCCCTGTCAGCACCAACCCCCTCTGCTAGCCCCTATGCCACTGCTGGTTGCCCACACCCTTTACCGACTCCCCCCTGCATTGCTGGGCCAGCTCCTGCCCTACCTTACACTTGGCCACAGCTGCTTGCAGCCCAAAGGACTGGAGAGCAGGTCCCCACCACCGTCTGTCTCAGAGCACGGGGAGCATCCCTTGAGCCCCTTCCACCCACCTGGGGGAACTTGCACTGGGCAGAAGCTTCCGTTGGCCAGCGAGAAGGCAATCAACTGGCGCAGGCCTCCCCAGGGAAAGCGGAGTGAAAGCCCAAACTGCCTGCTCTGGTCCCAGGGTTCGAGGCATGCTGCTGAGCTCCCAGCAGCAGGAACAGGCTCCTGCCTTTGCTCCTGGAGGGGTACCCTGACCCTCCACCGCCGCACAGCACTCACCACTCCTCCCAGCCTGCAGCGCACGCTGCTGAAGGCGCCGTAGGATTGTGGAGAAAGCAAGCTTCGGCAAGGCCTTTTTAAGAGAATTTTATTTGAGTGGTTCTTACAAAGATTGTTGCAATATGAAAGTCTTTATTTGATAGAAATATCAAGCTGTCTTGTCAAACACACTGAAGTAACCCAAAAATATATTTCAGAGCTCACAGAGCTTAAAAAGAGCAAAGATTATATGCAACCAGAACAAAACACCTTTCTGTATTTCCTACCACTGTTCAAACTTAAATCCTCCCTGTGCCACACTGCATACATAAACTTATCTGGAAATGCAGAGATTGTTTTGTTTGGAAACTTAAGACACACCTCACACAGTATTTACAAAGAAACTTTTACAGATACATTAATGAAAAGTTACCATCAAGAAATAAAACCCTTCAATCCTTCTATTCTTACCAGTTATTCAGCACAAAGCAAGCTGAGGGGCTGTCTACAGTCAGCTTTCAGTAGCCTTTTCAATTTTCCATTTATACAAAACACTAAATACGTCCCTTCATAAAGTCTATCTCTGATATCAACCTTTAGCAGATAACCTACATTTAGTGAAATGTAAAATGTAATCGCTGCATTAAAAGAAAGGCTCGTGAAACATTAAAAATGTCATCATGTCCCATCTGCCTTTTACAGAGAACTTGTTTTCTATGAGCTACTTCTCGGTTCCTACGGATCACCTTAGTAAATGTACAAGAATTACAAGGCAGAACAAGAAGTCAACAGCTTGTATACAGTGGAAATGCTAGTTAGGGAGAATGAACACACTGCATTTCTGCTTACTTCATTTTATTTTTAAAGATAGCAGGAAGTGTACACAAAATGACATTAAATCCTTTCCTTTAGTTTTATCTAAATAAAAGATAACTCAATCTTCCTCCAAAAAATAACTATGTACAAAACTGACTAAATCCATCTTCATCGTCGAACAGGAACCAGTAGCTGGGTTGCAGTCATAGAATCTGGGAAAAGGCTGTGGTACGTTGGAAGAGGTACATAGGCTGCTGTAATCATTTTACCTAAGCAGGGGATTAAATACATGAAGAGAATGAAGTTTGTGGTCCTTTCAGTGATTAAGGACTAAAGGTCGGTCTCCACACGCAGCGCACTCACCTGCAAACCACCTCCCGTGCAGCGCGTTGACGGCTGCAATGGCAGCAGCGATCGAAGGACATTTGACGTACACATTGCCCTGCAATACAGAAGCGTCACAGTCCGTGAGGAGCTCGACAAGCGTCCCACGCTGGCACTGCGAAGCCGCTTTCTTGGCGCGGCCGTGGTGGAGGCAAACCCGCCCTGCCGTGCTCCTGCCGGCAGCAACCGGTGCCGTAGAGCGCGCGTGAGGGAAGGGAGGTGGCCAGGTCCTGAGGGACCTGCACTACCCCACGCTGAACGGGGGGATCTCCTCCTAACACAAATTTGCACAAGAGACCACATGCGAGCCCGTTCTGAAATCAACAGGTAATGAATTGCTTTCTTGCTCCCCATAACTCAAAGAGAGGGACCGGTGGCTCCCAATTACAAATCTCACAGAAAAGCACAAGGAGTGTGGCTACCTCTGCTGCAGGTGGGCCACCAGCTTCTGCGAGTCACCGACTTCAACCACAAACGCCTGACTAGACACACAGCCCCAGCCTGGTATTCCAAGGGGTGTAGCACTCCCCATTCCCCGGGCAGGAGGGGTGTTCAGCACTTCAGGCACTGTGAAAATTCTCCTACATCAGCTTCAGTATCTGTCTGTCTTCGCTTGAAGGCCTGAGGCCAGGGGAAGAAACCCACCCCAGCAGGGCAAGAAGAGCCTAAGACAATACCTGACGTGGACAGACCATCTGTGAACGTTGCTGTTGAGCACTAAACCGGCCTGATCCCGAGCACTGCAATATTCACATTCAACAACTGTCTGCCTGCTTAAAACCAGAATGCTCCAGGCAATCCTGAACCAGATTAAGACTCTGGCTGAAACAGAGTTTCTCAGGAAATGCTCTATGAAGAAACAGAATCCATCCTTCCCTGCAGCAGCCTTTGCCAGCCTGCACTAACTCTTCCCACTGGGATCTGACTCGTTCCTCCTCAGAGGGGAAACCTGAGATCAGGGGTTGACGTTTAAGGCACTAAGCAAGTAACACGAACAGTTCTGCTCTTGGCCTCCCCCTGCAGTGGCATCCGAGTGTCTTAAACCTCGAAGAGAGATGTAGCAACATAAAGCTTTGAGCTTTCAACACAGCAGCGCGGTGCACAAGAGCACGTGTGCAGCTGGGGCTGCGAGCTTTTTAGCCAGAGCAAATCCCATCTCCATGGCCGATCGCCAGCAGCCCTTAGCCTGAGAAGTCTGGCCAGCTGGGAAAGAGCACTCATTTCATGTAACTAACAGCTGACAAATGATAGGGCAGCTGTGGGTTTTTCCTCTGAAATCCTCTTGCTAACATCAGCCACACCTGCCACTCTCTATGCTCAGAACCCACGCGAGGCAAGGTGAAGGCTGCTGCGTTTCTGGGGGTGGTATACTGCTTTTGTTGTGGGGATTTTCTTCCTCATCTGTCAGACACTTTGCTTTCTCTAAGACAGAGCTAGGTCAATACACTGTGGGAAAGGTTTCTACCCCCGTCAGCGCAGTGATCCTGAAGATTAAAAACACTAGGGAAGATTGTCTGCAGCTCATCTCTAACACCCCAGGAATCCACGTGAAAGGGCTTCAAGTGCCACCTGCCTTCTGCAGAAGCAGCACAATGACAATGAGGACCCGAGAGCGACAAGTGCACTGCCAGGGCAGAACAATCCCATCCAAGCAATACTGAAAGGGACAGCAGTGTGGGTTTCAGCCTCAGGCAAAAGGACACTTTCAGGGCCCGATGGTTAGAAACCTGTCTGACTGTGAGCATCTGAAAGCCAGACTTCACTTTGGGCTGTGAATTCTTTACAAAAGGGGTTCAAGAAGGCTAAATCTCTTTCCAGACCTTCCAGTTTATATGCTATGAGCAGAAATACAGAAGAGATAACCAGTCTGGGGACTGTGTAAACTAAGTGAACACAGAAGAAAAATAAATCTATTAGGCTTGTTGAGGTGCAGGATGAGAGTCCCTCCAACAGGCATTAACTTGTAATCAAGTCTGCATCAGTGGCCCCTTTTCTTCTCCTCCCTTCCTCGAGGTGCTCCTACAGCCCACTGCAAGACTTTGAGCATTACTGGGGAGCACAACTTTTTCCCAACATGGGACCAGACGCACATTGAACTGCACACCTCTTGGTTTTAACTGAAAGAGTGGATTTAGTCAACATGCTCTTTACCACTAGGGTGGTGAGAGACTGGCAGAGGTTGCCCAGAAAGGCTGTGGATGCTCCATCGCTCCAAGTGTTCACATCCAGGCTGGATGGGGCTCTGAGCAACCTGGGCTAGTGGGAGGTGTTCCTGCCATGGCAGGGAGCTGGAACTCGATCTTTAAGGTCCCTTCTGACCCCACCCATTCTGTGACTCCATAACCTCAGCTCTGTGGGAGCAGCAGGCCCTTTGTGCTAAAAACCTGTGTTCTCCAGAGAGGGGAAACTGGAAGACCCCACCTTCTGGGGAATGCACAGCTCAAGAGAAAAGCTCGATGCCAGAACTGAAGAGGTCACTGCTCTTCAGCCTGTGCTTCCACAGTAACTCCAGCTGTGCCAGACTGCAGCACCAGAAAGCTGCTCTCGTACCTGCACTTGAGCTACACACAGTGACTTGAAACGGGGGGGGGACATTCTGAAAACAACTGTCAAGTAACCTCAAGAAATTTAGATTCAGGTTAGGAAAACAAATACATAAATGAAAGATTAGTTCTTATAATGCTCCCTCTATACAATACAAAGCAACAGAACCAAAGAGGTGCTCAGTGTCTCCTTGGAGCTGGGCATACCTGAGCTGAGTTTTTGTCTACATAGATGTGGATAACTCCTCCATGCTTGTTACATTCCTCAATTACATCATCTTTAATTTCTGTATCCCAGCCAGCTTCTTCTTCACTGTAGCAGGTGGAGGAAGAAAAGGACAGAGATGGAATTATCATTTGGAAAAAATCCCCCTCCAAAACACATCAACCCCCCAGCAGCACTGCAATTCCTTTCTCATATGCCAAGTCATCAACAATGCCAAAGAGAACCAGAAGATGATAAATCA
Source organism: Chloroceryle aenea (assembly GCA_013399075.1). Classification (NCBI taxonomy): domain Eukaryota; kingdom Metazoa; phylum Chordata; class Aves; order Coraciiformes; family Cerylidae; genus Chloroceryle; species Chloroceryle aenea. The sequence goes on along the minus strand of VWZY01012996.1, from coordinate 27,790 downwards.
CTTACGTTTGAGGATTAAACATGTTGGAAAGCTGGAAGCACTGTGTTGCAATTGGTTGTACAGAAGCAGCTGCAGCCAGAACTGTTGTGATGGAAAAACACAGTTAGCAATCTAAGAACATGACTCCAACTTCAGTGAGTATCTTCTATCTATTCTTTAAAATTCCAACAGTCAGCAATAATAGCAACAGTTTTAGCTAAACAGGAAAGCTGAAGGCAGGAAAGCAAACTCCTCATTAGACACAAGCCAAGAGAGAAATCTTAACCTGATTGATACAGAAAACAGCACTGCAATTGAAGCTGAAAAGTGAGAAGGTAACCTTGTGCATTGCTTTTGGCACTTCCAGTGTAAACATTTACAGGCAGATAAACACATCTTCACGTGCATCTGAAAAGCCTGCTGGAGTTGTATGCCAGCAGCACCTTTACATTTTCTCCTCATGGAAGCCAAGCAGCATCTCAGGACGGAGTGGCACCACCCCACCTGACCTCTCAGGAAGTGAGACATCTTTGAGAATTCTCAAAGTGCATTTTAAGCACACTGAATTATCCTTCAAAAGGTTATATCCATGCTTTTGTCCCTTGGAAAGGCGTAACACAGGAAATACTTGACAACTAGAGTTATAAACATTTTAACTGTGGAACAGATCTATGCTATTTCCCAGTAATGGTGAAAGTATTGTTTGTCATTTATTGTTGCTCATCATCATGGTACCACTTAAAGATAAGCACTGTCCCACAGACTGCCCTATCGAGGGGCTCCAGTTCCTGTTAATTTACCTGAAATAACAGCCACCTTTTCTCTGCATATGCAGAGACCAAGGGTTGTGCACTCCCAGCACAACGACGGTTGACACAGGACACTAACCCCCAACTCCTGACCCTCAACTAGCCCCTCTAGTGCCTCTCTCTAAGCAGGAAAAGTCCCCCAGCCAACCACACCTAAACCCCCAGGGACACAAACCCACTCATTTTAGAGGACTAACAAATGCTACAAAGAAAAGGTGAAGTGTTTAGCGTATGTTTTGCTGTTTTCAGTCGACAATCAACACACATTACGATTCCTACAGACAACACAATAGGGTTTCTCAGGCCCTTGGCAAACTCTACATCAGAAGCATTTCACTAACAGACATTTCTAACAAAACCTACTGGTGGCAACTTCTATCAAATGCTGCTTTACCTTCATTCTGCTGAGACAGTCTCGTCTGCAAATCTGAAGAAAAATATAAAGAAGTTGATTAGTACACCAGACAGCTTGTTTAGCTTGTGTTTTTGTGGCTAAGAGCTTGTTCAAGCACCTCAACACAGTCTGACTACTCCTCTCAGCTTCATTCAATAGATATTCACTATTCCTGTCAGCTTCTCAGGTGGAATATTCTGTACTGGACAGTGATTCAACCACCACACAAGTGAGCACAGTTCAAAGAGAAACAACATCTTAAAAGGAAAGAAAACAACCATGTCCTTTAATTCCATGTATCGTTTCCACCTTGCTTTTGCTATGCTTGAACTCTGTAAAACAGCTTTTGTTCCATGAGAAAATAATTACAGTCATTCTTAGAGACAATTAGGGGTTTGCCATCTTTATAACATTTGGATAACTGTGTGACAGTCTGGAAGCAGGGATCAAATTTTATTTCAAGTAGAATACAGTGATCTTTCACCTGTTATCTTTTCAGGTAAATGTCATCATGACACAAGTGACAGGTATTTTTCAAATCTGAAATGTATTCAAATGTTCAGAACATTTTGTTTTCTGAGGAAACACTAATGACTTGTTTAGTAACGTATAGCTGTCCCACTGGGAGGTTATGGGAACGGACAAAGGCAGAGCTTTTCAAGTATATGGCTCCAATATTCAACAACTTTAAACCAGCTTCAGAAGGCAGGAAACAGGGGCCTAAGGCTCTTCACTTATGTTCCGGTTTCAACCGCACACACACAAGGAGTTAGTCTAACGGTAACTGTCAGTCACTTCTTTAGAAAGCAGTGAGGTGATGGACCCCAGGTAAGCTTCCAAGCTTACCTGGAATACCTGAAGGTATCAGGCATCAACACACTTTTTCCTTGTCTAATAAGCCCTCCTCCGCAACACTGGGGGACCAACAGGAGTGGGGGTCTGGGTTTTTTTTCTAAGCATCAGGCAGTGAAAGCCCCCAAAACAAGTCTTCAAGTGCCTTGCCAAGTGACTTCCACTGAGCAACACGTACTGGGAAGCAGACTGAAAAAAGAAGGAGCAAGCTCTGAGGGCTGAGCTGTAACAAGAACTGGTTATGTTTACCATGGTTTCCACCTGGATCTGAACACAAAGAAATCCTCAGCTCCAGAGAGTGAGAGACACCATGGTGGGAAAAGCTCTCTTATCCTGCATTACCCGCAGAACTACATGGATTTGGCCACGTTTAGAACTAATTACCTACTTAAAAACTACTAAACCTTTTTTTGTAAAAGCAAATGTGTTTAGAAAAAAGAAACTAGCCAACAATCAACCAAAATCTCCTAAATCACTCTAGTTAGATGATGACTGAAGCTTCTCCCTCTGCAATTCTGACAACTGCATATTCCATGTCATACAGCTGAGCTCAAACTCTGGCCAGTCAGGGCTCTACAGCCAAATGCTTCAGACTACCCACACCAGTGTAGCCAATCTACACAGATCACTGGTGTAAATTTTGTCTAGGGACAAGGTCAAGTCTACTCTAACACAGGAGGATCAGCTAAAAGTACATTGTGCTGATAAATTTCACATGTTAGTTATCTACCACCTCTGAAATATAATCCCTTGTCCACACCTTTCATTGACTGAGTTTTGTTGTTCATGATTGAAAAAACAGCCCCCCCTCCAGCTTTTAAGTTCACTCAGAACTTAAGAAATTCATTGTCACTCTTCACTGTCAACTCTTTCTTCCCTACAGACAGTTTTAACTACTGTGGGGAAAGGAAAAGCAATACACCTGTCAAGTTAAGATCAAGGGAACTCTTTCCTTATGCTCTGTATGTATAATCTGCAAGACCTTAGAGTAAGTACATGCTTAGTACTGAAAAAGTAGAAATACAGAAAGCATTTTGTGTTTTACAAGAAAATGAAGTTGCATGTTTATTTTGAAATATACCTAGCTTTAGATAAATGAAAGCCAGCCAAGCTTTCCCCAGTTTTCTAAGTAATCAATCTTTTCCCCAAAGGCAGTAAGGAATGTTTTGTCCCATTAGAAGAGTGTTTTCCAACCTCATAGGTCCAGATTTTCAGAAATAATTTGAGAGAACTGGAAGTACACAGCTACAACTGTTTAGTTTCAATTCTTCCTCCTGCTGGAATTGTCTCCATGGCACTAACGTCCATGTTCTCAGGTGTCCTGTAAAACTAATTCTTGCATTTCCCTATTTTAGTTTGACTCAACCCGTCCTGAACAAGGGTGACCAGAACTGTTAGTGAATGTTTCAGTTACATGCTCAAGTATGGCACCTCTGGGGACACAGCTGCCTTTCAAAAGGGCATCACGCTGACAGTTCACATTCACTCACAGCTCAGCTGGCTATGTTCCTCCTCCCTGGCCATCCTTCACCGCTTATCTCCCAGGCTATTTAACTAGAATTTGTCTCCACCCTGACCAGGTGAGCACTGTATGACACCCACAGCACCTCTCTATTTACTCACCTCACTCCTCTCTTGTTGACCATTGTTATTCATGTCAATATTAAACAAGATCAGCTCAACACCTGAACTGTGGCTTCAACAGCAGCTTCTAACCTTCCCAGCTTTCATGTGAAAAAAACCCAAATCTCTTGCTTTGAGCCAGCTTCTTTACACACCTTCTACTCCCTGTTCTGCCCACTTCTCTAGTAACTTCCAAATGACACAAGTCAAAAGCTCAGAGAAGCATTCTACCACTGCTGCTCTCTCTAGGAAGGTCAGTTTCATCAAAGATTGTTAGTCTTCAGATGCAGTTTCTCTCAAAGAATGCTATACTTTGGTAATAATCTCCAGTTTGCCCATCTTTAGTATGGCTTTCAAAGGAGAGCAGTGAAGTCAGACCAACAGGACTGGAAACCAGCCTGATTATGTTGCTCTTCTTCCTTTTAAGTGTAGGCAATTGAGAATTAGACGGTCCAGCTTCAAATAGTTTAAATCTGTGATACATTAACAATGCTGGCTATCAGATCTCGTATTTCACATACCTATTCCCTCACTAATTTGATGATAGTCTTACTCCTCAGAACTGGGTATGTACAGCTCTTACTTTAAACTTTGCTTCTAACTTGTGAATAATTGTCTTTTTCTATAATCCGTATTCCTACCACACCTTCCTCAAATTCTAAACTTTATGACCAGTGTCTCCACTACAAACTGATGCAATGAGATTCTTTTGACACAGCTAAAAGAGTATTTTTTCATTCAACCTCAGCCCCACTTCCTTTTTGTTCCCTTCAAAAGAGCTGGTATACCTTCAACTATGCTTTTCTCTATTTCACAAGGTCTAACTCAATCTGACTCTTGGCAGGCCATTCTCATTTTATCTATTTCCCAAACTAAAATTAGTGGTTTATTATCAGTCCATTTTTATATTCTTCATAGGCTCTGTGCTTACTCCTTATTTCTTTTGATGTAGGCCAGTTCTGCATGGAGCCCACTGCTAACAGGACTGTTTCTTCTGCAGACTACAGATCCGGTATACCATTAGCAATTTGGAACTGAAAGAACTTTTCACATCTTGCCTGTTCAAACACCCACGTTGCTTAGACCAGATGACTTTATTGCCTTGCTTCTCCAGCCACCGCTTTGGAAACCAGAAGCCTTAGCAAAAGATCTCTCTTGTTTATCCTTCCATTTAAACTTGAGCAACTCATGTTCCCTCAAGTCATTGGTCATTTCTATTCTCATCCGTAACATCTTCATTACTTACCAAATTGAGTTTAAAATAGCATCCCCTCTTCATGAGTCAGTGAGTGTTTGATGAAGAAATTTGTCGGATATCACATCCAGGAATATCTGGGCCCCACCATTATTACTAGCAATTCTTCTCCAATCTGTATCAGGGAAGTTAAAGTCTCCCATAATGACACAATTCCTGGTAGTAATTTTCTCTAACAAGAGTAAAGAGATCTTTAATCCATAACCACATCTCACTCTGGGGATAGCTCTTGACTCTATGGTAGTAAAAAGCTTTATGTTTTTCCAAAGTTACTTAAGGTGCATATCTGCATTATTCCTTCTGTACAATGCAAGTGGAATAAACAGTGCTACTCCTACCACTTAATTCTAGCAACTAAACATGCACATTCTTCAAAAACCTGTATTCAGACGTATCATGTATTCCTTACTGCCCATTTTTATCGTACCGATTCCAAGTTATCCTGACAGTTCAGCCCTGTCAGACATTTTTCACCATGTTTCTGATCTGGGGAGCTTGGATTTCTTTGGTTTGTTGGGTGTGGAAAGGATTGGTGGTGGGTTTCTCTCATCTCTCATTGACTACACCTGTTTTCAAGCAAGATTGACACACCACTTCATCATCTACATTAAAGAGGATCTAATTTTAGTGTGCTTACTTTTCCTTCTCTTTCTGGACTAGATATGCTTTTCCCTTGCCACCATGTCTCTTTCATCTTTTTGAAGAAGAAAAGAAACCCAACTTATTCCTCAACCCACATTTTTGTTTCACTAGTCAGATCCTTTTCCTTCCAGGGGTACATCTATAGAAAGACCCTACTGTATTCCTTCAGCAACTGCCTACAGCTTCTGTGTATGCGCTTCTCAGAACTGCACCTAAACCTCAGTACTATGATTCAGATGTATCTTAAGTCTGAATCACTTCTGTCACAAACTCTGCTGGAAGAGACACAAAATGATGCCACCCAGCCTTTGCTGATTTCTCGAAAATCTCCTCACACATCCCAGTGTCTCATTATTTGTGACATTCCAGTCTTTTCTACTGCCCTCTGTTCTCGTATTATAAATAACAACAAGAAGAAAGTTCACTCTCTAAATTCCTAATCTCCTGTGGGAGGGATGTTCCTCCTTGCTCTAGTTCGAAGCACCCTTGAACAGTTTGGTTTTGAGGCCAGCTAGGAGCAGCCATCCTATCCTCAGCCTCAACCCCTCTCACAACCAAATAACGTCTCGGTAACACTTCTAACATACCCCACTGCAGAACAAACCAACTGCGGCCAATTCCAAGCAACTCACAAATTCCCTGACACAGTGTCCTTCCTCACCAGGACAGGTACTGTATAAAGCTAACACTGCTGTGGTCCTGGGTGTTGTTTCCCCCCATGAAGTCCTAATAACCTTCCTGCCTCTGGTACAGCTCTGTTTTTTCAGAAGGGTCAGTCCCCTTCCAGCTATGAGCCTGCCATTTTTAACAGTCAACATTCACACTGCAGCAGAACATAAAAGTCCCCATTAGTACAGGGAATAGCAAGGACAGAGATGAAGGATTGGTATGAATTACATGAACTACAACAGATTTGCCAAAAAACAATGCAAAGTGACTCACACCCATCAAAGCTGCCATCCCCTGTTACTGTTTATTTGCTCATGGATTTGCAACATTTTACAGTTTGTGAAACATGCTCTCAAACCTACATTTGCATTTTAAAAGGTCACCAAATGTAGCTCAGTACCTCTTGTCTCAATTATAAAGCCTAATGTAATTCTGAAAAATAAACCAGGTTGTCATTTCTTACCTGCCACAGCTCCAAACGCCAAGGAGCCGCTCATCTGCAGAGCCTGCTGCGCGGCCGGGGGAATCTGCAAACCAGTGCCTGCAACAGAACACCAGGGTACCTTGTACCAAGCACTTTTCACTCAGGGATGCAGGAACAGAAGTGTCAGAAATCTTACTGTTGTCAAAAGCTTAACAATACCCTTCTGTGCCTTTAGCACTAAATTCTGGGAGGTGTGTTAGTTCAAATCTTGCAAACTCTGTATTTTCACACACATCCTGTTAGTAGTCACACTTACCTTCTGCAAGTCTTGCCATCAGCTGAAGGCGACCAGTTGTTCCCAAGTCGATTCCAGTCCGTTCCAACTCATCACTGTCCAAAAACGAGCTAGCACTGGAAGCATCAGTGCGCTCAGTTACATGTCCAACTTTCATTGGCCTACCAGCCAGCTCGAATCCATTGAGCTGTTCCAAGGCCTTTTTGGCACACTCAGAGTCTGAGAACTGGAGATCAGAAAGAGCTACATTCAGTAATACTGCCTACAGAATTCAGCATCAATTCTCCTGTACGGAACGTTATGCAAAAAGGAAACCCACTGAATTTAAGGTAATAGCAGCCACCAGTTAACTTCGATGTGTGCCATATTGTCCATTTCAACTGAACACACGCAGGTCTGGCTGTTCATTTTTTTATAATTAGATAAGAATATATTCAAATATATTATTGTTGAAGCTAGAGCATCTAAGAAAATGTCACGGCTGTTGTTCTCTTTCAGCACTTTCCAAGAATGACAGACACTTCCCCTGGATCCACCACGTATTTCAGGGCTACTTTTAATAGATGTTCTGCTTTATGCTGCATAACATCAAATTAAATAAACAAGTATTTTGTCATTGTTAAGAACATCAAATATTAGCTATACAGTTAGTTTGGCTTCATCTGTCACGAAGTGCCGAGGTTTCCAGCTGTGACAAATTGCCAAGTTAGTCAAAAAGCCCAAGTTCACAAAATTACGTTTCTGAGGGCAAAGAGGAAAGATGTTTTCAACTGCAAGCCTCTAAAATTTGATCTCCCCTAAAAAGTTCAAATTCAATCATTTTCAAATGCCAGCCTTTAGCAGTACCTTTACCTGCAGAACAGAGCACTGCTTTGCCCACCACTGACCAGAAATATACTATTCCATTCTCAACACAGGCACTGGTCAACTGTGATACCCAGAGAACTGGCAGAAAGAAGCACCACAGCATTTCCAAGAGGAGATGTAACAGGTTGCCACGCGAGCTTTACTGCAGGGAAGGTTACACTAAGAAACTAAGCCTGGCAATTCTAGCCATACCGTAATAAATCCATATCCTTTTGAGCGTCCAGTTTCACTATCCATCATCAGCTGAATGCTTTCAATCTAAAAATAAGAATAAAGTTATTTATTATCAGACTTTTCAGAACAAAACACCAATTATCAAAACACAACCCTACCAAAGATAAATATATGAATGGGAAAATGCTACTTAATTTTTTAAGCAGTTCCTCATCCCTTCCCCAAGTCAGAACTAGTAATGAGGTGGCTAGATAGGCACTTTGCTGCTAAAACAGAAGCAGGTAAACACGTGTGGTGTACAACTTATCCTTAAGTCTAGCTACAGGCAGAGGCTCGGTCCTGCAACATTCTAGCAGACGAGTGTGCAGACACCATCAAACCCTAACTGCAACACTACCGTTGTGGCATTTCATACGCTGGCAAACTCCTGCTTTGCAAGGCAAGACAAACAGCTTGCAGGACTTCAACCAGAGGCTTTAAGAACAAGGTGCATATTTTAACTAACTACTGGCATATGGGAACTCCTGTAAGTTCACAGTTTCATAATCTGAAATATTTGTTAGCAAGTCATCCATGAGCCAAAAAGTAGTGTTGAGAAGAGACAGCAACACAGAAGTAAGAATGACCACATTTATGACAGGAGTGTATGGAACCAGGAGAATTAAAAGCCTTCACAGATCTTTGTATAAGCCTTCTATACTACACTAATCCTACTGCCAGATCTTTAGAGAAAAAGATCAAAATAGAACAGCCACGTGGATTAAGATTTCATAAATTGATGCAATTTTCCAGGCTTTTGCAAAACAGAATTCAATGGATACGCATACTGAATCTGAACAAAGCATCTGTTACAGCGGGTATGAGGCAGGGTTAACAGCCAAAGATAGGAAGATGAAATATCCAAAGATATTAAGATGAAAGAACATCGATGGACCTGCTAATCGGGTGTGTTGTGTGTCGTGTCCCCCCCCATTAAGCAGCATATTAAGTACACTACCTTTTCCCTATCTAATGATGAGATACCCACAATACCTTAGTTAGCACAGTAGGGCTACAAGTTACTATGACTCCACTGGAAACCTCAGACTTGCTCACTTCTGTAACCCTCTCTACAAGAACATATTACCAAGCTGCAAACTGGGGCCTAATAATCAGGAGTGAAAAGGGTCCTGTTTGTACAGTCAGAGCTACACAGAACACACCACTAGCACATACTAGTAATATCAGCTACATTTAAGTAAAAAATCCTCAGAAACAGATGAAACTTCTACACGGCCCATGAACAGAGCTCAGATCAGATTCTGTGCTCTGTGCTTTAACCTCTGAAATGAGGCGCCCATTCACAAGCACGGTGGGGAGGGAGAAGGTATTTTACAAGCTGCAGAAGCAGGATATCACTTACAGAGCTGTTCTTGGGGTGGGTTTTTTTTGTTTCTGTTTTGTAATCTTAGGTACCCAATGAATTCTCAGCTTTCTTTCGTAAGACCTGCCATTCAAAATCACTGGGCCACATCAGAAATCAAGGTTCTCATTTGTTCTCCAAGACTATGTACCTAAAGCCTTGGGGACGTACAGGCACAGAGGGGTCAGAAAAAGAAACATTTTGCAGGTGTGAAGCTGAATTATTTCCAGAAGCTGTGAGCACTCTGCTCATGTAGATTTTTCAGATAAACTACGGTAACAAAAAACGCCAAATTAAAACTTACCCTGCCAAATGGCTCAAAAATGCCTCGAAGCATATCTTCAGTTATGTTGAAGTGTAGTGATCCCACATAGAGCCTCATAGGACCAGCACTGCCCTTCTGCAGATTATTTGCCATTGCTGCTGCTCTGTTTTTCTCTGCCTAAGAAAAGAAGAAAAAGCTCAGCTTCTGAAGGAATTTAATAAAAACCCCTCCCATAAGCAACATCTACCAGATCAAAACCAGATGAGTCAAAAATAGGAGCAGTTCTATAATCTGCACACTGCCCGTTGGACTTCAACTTAAAATCACAACACCCAAGACCATGACCAAGAATAGAGAGACAGCTTCCAAAAGCCTTCAAATTGAACAACTTCGTGCTGAATTCTGGCTTGTATCTGTAAATTATCACTTTACTTTTTATATATGCTGCAAGGCACAAGGAATATATACTACAGTTCTGTAACACTACTACAGTTTCATTATTACTACTAACACCAGCATTTTCAAAATGCATTTATATCACTCTGAATTACTTCCATTTGCCTGTCAGCTATGAGAAACAAAAGCCCATTACTAATTAGCTTAAATAATAATTCTTGTTAAGGTTTTCCAATGGTTCAAGAGTAACCAGATTTTCACACAGTAAGTTTTGCAGCGAGGTAAGAGACAGCACTCGGCACGAACAAAATCCGAGCTTTACAGCTCCTTACCTGAGATGCTTGTACGATGATCGGTACGCCCAAGACTCTCTGTCCTGTCAGTCCTATCGCCAGAGGCACTGAACTAACATCAACAAATTCTACATAAGCGATTCCCTTCGAGCGCCTGGAATTTCGATCCGAAATCATTCGCACATCACGAACCTGAAAGGCAAGCACAGGTTCTGTGGAGATAAACCAGCTAATGCAGTCCATCTCAGAAAGGTGTAATAACCAATTAATTGCTAAGCCCATGGCTTTGTAATTATGCTGCAAATGTAGAGGAGCATAAAGCCATCCCAAATGTATCCTAGAGGCAAGCTAGTGCTAGAAGCTGCTGCAGCCAAATGCAGCCTGCTAGAGGAATGGGGCAACAGAATACTCCCAGCACTAATGCTTTAAGACAGAACCTTAGAGCTGATGAACAAACACAACTGTTCAGAATTAAAGTTTAAAATGGATTTTTAAGTTACACTATAAGTGGTAGACCTACCTGCAAAAGATTGAAACTTCTGAAAAATTAATTTGTTTGGATCAGAAGTACATTGCTATGTTTTGCATCATATCACACACTGAACAACAAACTCCTGCCAAGTTACATTTTCATGTTCAAAGCCTTTAAAAATCAGTTGGTTGTCATTCACCCCCCCTTCACCTGTCTAAGAATGCTCCAGAAAACCATTTGCTTAGAATACTGCAGAGTATCAAACCTGTACTAGGACAGCTTGAAAAAGTATTCAGAATTATTTTAACCTCCCCATTAATTACCTTCCCTACTGTAGAGAAAAATTCTTCCAGGTCTCTTGGTCGAATTCTTGCAGCCAGCTGCATGCAGAATACTGTTCGAGCGTCTCTCTCTTCAGGGGTAAGATTATCAATAGGTTCTCTGGAAAGAGGAAAATTCAGTTAAAACAATACTCTGAATTAGGTAAGTCATATCTGGACCATGCATAGAACTTCAAATCACAGAATCCTAGAACTGTCTGGGTTGGAAGGGACCTTTTGAGGTCATCCAGTCCACCCCCCCTGCTGAGAGCGGGGACATCTCCAACTAGAGCAGGGTGCTCAGAGCCTCATCAAGCCTCAAATCATCAGTACTTAATCAACATGACTGAACATCTTGGTTCAACTGAGACCGTTAAGTATGATTGGAAATTTGTATTTTATGTACATAAGCCCCAGCTGAACAGAGGTGCCATTTTGCTACTGTCCAGAAGAGGTAAGAGTACCACTAGGGAGCTTGCAGTCAAAAAGGTGAGATGAAAGGACAAGAAAACAAAGGAAAGCATGATTATTTAGCACAGGCCAGCTGTCTGAGCTCTCAAATAGCACAAACTTTTGTGGCTTTGCAAACTAAAATCTTACATCCACCCAGTCACTTCAGAGTCACCAGAGCCACTGGATGAACAATACTGACATCCATACAAACAGAATTCTTGGCCTTCGTTTCATAGTTTCAGCCTGCTAAGCCATGAAGCACTATGAATAATTAATCCTGCCCTTGACACCAGAAACATTAGATCAATTTTGCTTCAGTAACAATCTTTAGCTGAAATTAGATGCACCACTTTTAAGGTGTTCAAGCTTTAAATCTAAAAAATTGTGACGTACTTAAGTACAGGGTAGCATTAGCAGGCTAGAGTCTGGATTCAGTTTCCAGTTATGTAATAAATATTTGCATTATTATAAGTATTTTAAAAGTCACTGAGAATACACAAGAAATTTTAACTCCATTATCTCAGCGTTTGCTAATAATTAAAGAAACAAACCAACAAAGCAAGACTGGTCAAATTTAACTGCATTAATTTAGAAAAAAAATCTCATTAGCAACAATCTAAATCCTAAATGAGAAGCCTAAGAGTGGATAAGCACCTCCTGTACTTCAGAGGTGCCTGCCTTCTCTACAAATAGCATCAATCCATACCAAACAGGAAAAAAAGCATTTGTACAGTACTTTTTCCATTCTGTACTTAAGATTTAGCAGAAAAATTATATGTTGTTATGAGGGGGAGGGAGGTAAGTTTAAAACGTGGGGATCCAGCAACATATTTTCAATGTTCTCCTCTACTGGCTTTCTGAATGAACTCCTGCATTACTGGTGTGGCATAGGCTGGAGAGCAAGCAGTCGTGTGTTATTTCACCATTACTTTCCCAGCTTCAACTGGGGAAAAAAAAACAAAACAAAACAAAAACAACACACAAAACAAACCAACCAACCAACGACACAACACAAGAAATAAAAGCAAACAACAAACAACACAACACCATAAAACCAAAACCAACACCCAAACATGTTAAAATTCCTACCTAACAGGGCTCTTGTCTTTTCTGAAGGGACTTTTGCTTCTGGAGCGTCGTCTGCTATAAAGAAAGATCAACAAGATTAAGAAAATCTTCCAATACGCCAGTCTGGTTTTAAACAAAACCTATTAATGAGGCAGGAAAAAGTAAAGAAAATTGAGAAACCTTAGTTTGATGCTGTGAGGCAGACCAATCTTCCCTCTGATGGCACTGTTGAATTTTGGACCAGAGCTACGGCAAAAGCAGAGACAGACATTACTCGCCAGACTACGCCAATTCGCGATACCCTGTCTGTACTTCTGTACACTGCAAGTGCCCACCCACCCCGGCACCTCAGCTTGTCGTCGTTCTCCATCGGCAGCACCCATAAGCTATCTGCAGCGCTCCAAACCGTAAGGCACAGAGCATCCTCTCTGCTCAGCTCCATCTGCACCACAAAACCCCAGAATATGCAGGACTCCGACAAAGAGCCAAACCTGTGCCAGTCAGACACGGCACATTTGCAAGTGCAGAGTATTTTGAGCGACAGTTACTGTCAATCTTCTCTACCTGTGTTTCTGGACACGTGCGCATTGTACCAACTGCAAAGCCGTACCCGAATGGCCTGCAACTCGACCTCAGAGCTTTGAGCAAAGTGGTGCTGGCAACACTATTTGCTCCAGCAGAACGTTTTAAAATTTAAAGTTTCATTAAATTTAAGATGCAAGTGGAAACTAATGTAGCTTCCTGCACACATCTGCAAGGGACACGTTCACTAGTGACTGGAACTGAGACAACCCTAAAGTACTAGGAGTATGCAAATGCAGCTTTCTCTAAATAAAGTTCTTAATGGGCATCAAAACACAGAACCATTTAAGCCAGCAGTTAGCCTTAGATAGACATGTTGCCAGGAAAGGAATCCAATGTCTCGGCTGAAATCTAATTTTAGTTCTCCAGACTTCACAGAGGCTCTTGGAACAAATAGCAATCCACCCCCACTGCTTCCATGTGGAAGGCAGTCCTCTCACTTCTTATCGTGGCACAGGGTAACAGACTGTTCTCCCTGAACTTGATCTCCTTGTAGATACAAGGCAAAGAACACCACCTGTTCAAGTTCTTCCTCTATATCCACTGAACAGCAGAAGCACTGCTGCACAGACTAAATGCTAGGGGTTTGTCTTTCCATCTGCACAGAACTGATTCTTTCTGCTGTGGCTATGAATTGATGTGAAAACACCCTGAAAGACACGGCAGCCTGAAGACATTAAGCAGTGTTTCACTAAACCCATTTAGCCAACCAGTTTGTCTGATAAACATCTTCTTGCTAGTCAGTGGAGCAGCAATGCTTATAGTTAAACAAGGAGGAGGATGCCCATTTTTAAACATGTCATGACAGAGGTAGGAAGTAGTGGGCCAAGATCCAAAACCGTGCTGGTCAGGTTAGAGCAAGAGAAATATGGCCCTGTGTAACACTGGAAAAAAATAAAGAAAAAAAGACCATTTAGAAACTACTTATTAAGAGAAACCAAGACATATAAAACAGGCATGTGTTGAGATGAGATCAATATTGATGCAGAACGTTTTTTTTTTTTTCCTAGAATAAATTACTCCATTTGCTACTCAAGTTTAAGCAAGGACTGCTGAGAGCTCCATTCCGGTTCTCCAGTGTCTACCACACATGATGCCAAAAGCTGCATCTGGAAATACTGGTACTAATTCCAGAGGCTGGCTCTTATCAGAGATGGGATTACCTTGCATCTTCACACCTCATGATGCAAAGCATGGTGTTCACCATTTCAATTCAACTGCAGCAAGACAAACCAATTACAGTGATCCCAGGATATTAACATGCAGATAACTGAATGATGGTCACTAATCGAGACCATTGAGTTTCCAGGGAAACAATGAAAGAAGTCTTAAGTGTTCTTCTAAACCTACTGAAAAAAAAACAACCTGAGAAGACACACAATAATGGTTTTCAAATACATGCAAGGAAACAAGCCACACAAAAAAAAAAACGACCCACAATTCCAAAAATCTCTTTCCCATCTTCCCTCTTGACAAGTAATAGTATCTTTACTTAAACACAGAAACAATTAAAAAACCATCAGACTAAAGCTGTAACAGACCACTGAAGAGAAATCTGCCTGAGGCAAGGTGATGGCCCAAGTTACCTTCTGAGTCTTTTTTTAACAGCTTTCTGTGGGATGCATTTCTTTGGGTTTTTCTAAGGAGACTTGTTTGCAAAGCTGTAGACCTCATTGGAATATTCTTCTTTCCTCCTGTCTCAGAACTCTTTGCAATTGTTGCCTGGTTCCTTCTATCATAATGGAAGCACCAAGTCACAAGCAAATTACGCCCAAGGGTTGTCATGATCCAACGCACTAAGAGCTGTGTATAGCACAGCCAGGCATGTGTTTTCCTAAACCAGCACCACGGCCCATGGCACAAGAACAGTCAAGTCAGAAGACAGCCAGTAAAGTAGCAGCTTGCACATGCTCAGTCATATCCAGAACTCCAACAAAAGCCTCAGACAAGGCAAGCTAACAAAGTCCAGGAGAATCCAGACGAACTTTCAGGCCTCATGTAATAACCCTGTTTTCCCAGCAGCTTTGCCCAAATACTTGGTTCTAGAGTAGCAGTAGGTCTAAGTGACTTCCAGTATGCACCAGCAAGAGAGCTGGGATTTCAGACAGATGTCTAAGCAAGAATAGATGATGAAGTTCTTTCTCCTAAGAGACCTAAAAATATAACTGCGAAACACTTCAGGGCCAAGATAGGCGAGAAGAATAACATTAAAAAAATCCTAAGAAGAAACACTGAGAATTCAAAGCCAGTCACCCAATTTTTAAAACTTAACCCGTTCAATCACTATTTCATGCTTAAGGATGCCACATTCAAACTCCTCAGGTTCTCCGTGCCACACTCTTTGCCTTTTCCTTCAGAATTACCTATACACTAGACTTACTCTTTCCACTGTTGCAGAGACGCTTCCACATCACCCTGACAGCAAAAACATCTCAGTTCACAGACCACACCTTGAAAAAAAAAACTTTATAAAGAATATTAAAAATAAGGAGAAAAAAATAAAATTAAATGGAATAAAAATAGTCACTAATTCATTTTGCACTAGATGTTGCAGTCAGCTACAATACTGCCTGCAGCAACACCAACTCAGAACTGTCTGAACAGCTCCACAAGTTATTACACACTCCAATTCTCCAGCCCGCAAGAGCATTCCAGTAGTTACTTTTTAAGTGCCAAACTAGAGATATGGGTTTTCTCCCTACGAAAGCACCATTTTTGGTAGATCCTGCTGGTGATGCAGGAGGCTTCGTCTCCAGAACTTGTGTCCTCCTGGAAGTCAGTGACTGTTAGACAGCTTTTAAAGGAAGGTCTCTCACTGAAGCACCCTGAACAGGAAATTAATATTCTCCCTCCTATCTTCTGAGGTCCTTCCCTTTCACACCTTCTAAGCCAAAACCACAGTTTTGGAATTGTGTTAGCATGTCTCTCACTTCAGCAGTATCATCCATCACCTACCAGGGAATGGCAGCCAACGGCTGGCTACACAGCAGTCAGTACCCGCACCTCTGGGATGCACCCCTGCCCTACACCAGTCTTACTCCAAACTACTTTAAATGCTACAACTCTAATTGGTTATATGAAAGCAATCATTCAGCAAATGAAGCGAAGAACACAACACTACCAAACCAATAAACACAATTGTGTATCCTCAGGGGATATTACAATTACCTTGCCTTTCTGCTCACTACCTCTCAGTACCAGCCAAATTGCCCAGAACGGCTATGGAAGAGTTTGAGAACAATGAAGAACATCTCTTGGTGTTGTTTACCTTCCTGGTACAACATACCGTGATGCATTAAAGGAGGTATGGGTTACTTAAATGGAATAAATACTTTCAATCTCTAGTTGAAGAAATTATTTTGAAAGACTGGAAAGCTGAAACTCCCAAATTTCTCCAGGTGAAGAACCATCTCACCCAGTGATGACAAGAAAAGCAAATAACAAAACAAACACAGCTAGGAGAATGTGCCAACTCCCAACCAAGCGATGAGCTGAAGGACATCCTCACCATACACCATCACACTGGAAGCAAGAAGACTGGCAGGCTCCACATACAGAAGGCTGAAGATCTTGATCAAGGTCCTCTGCTTACAAGGCAGTCTGAAGCCTTACCGATGGCACTGGCACAACTCAACTAGCTACTGTGGTTTTATGGGTGCCAAAGAGCTGTAGAGAACATGCCAACTGTGCACAGCTGAACTCTTCGGATCTGAAGGCCAGGATGGCTTTACAGGGGCTCTGACAGGCCCAACACTTGAGGCAAAGTAGAAGCAGGGTCGATGTGCTCTGTAAGCCCAAGTACGCAGGGCTGATGGAAGCAAAGGATGTCACTGCATCAGAGCAGAGCCAGGAGCTGCAGTATGTTTTCATTATGAAAATGCCACCATCCACGTCACTTACTGCAAACTGAGACCCTGAGACCTCAGACATTTTTTGTGTTCCAAGAGCACCAAAAGATAAGCCTTCCCTGGACTGGGACTCGATCACCTAGAGAAACATTCTTCTGCAGAAAACTGTACAGGCCTGCAATTTATCAGAAGGTAAACACTGTCTTCTCAAACACCTCGAGAGAGATTTCATCGCAGATGACATTACATGCCTCAACAAAAATAATAGATCCATTGCAAATGCCTGCTTCTGGGATGATCTTGCATTCTGAGATTTGACAACAGCCGAGATGAGACCCAAACAAAAGCAGACACAGACAGCAGCCTCAGGTAATCAAAGAAAGCCAAGCATACAGCCCAGTTCTCACTCGTTTTCTGCTTCGTTGAAGGCAAATAAGTTACGGGAAGCAAAGGGGAGGGCACGAATATAAAAGCAGAGAATAAGAATCCTGATGAAAAAACAAGTTTTGAGAAAGGATTTAAGACTGTCAGGAACTACCTATAAGCAAAGTCCTATCAAGCCAAAGACTTGAGAGGAACTGAGAAATTCTTCCACGGTGTCTAAACAAGTCTGAGAAAAAGCAGGACAAATATGTACTGCAAGGGCATTACTGAGACACGACCCTTCCAGTCTGCATGTATGAAAACTCCCTGTGGTAATGCAGTGAGTGTTCAAGAGCAGCAAACCAGTAAAACCTTTTAGTAGTAGACACTAGAGGTTTTATGAGCCTCTAACTGAAGTCATAGACTACTATTAATTTTGACAGTTAAACCATCACGTTCATAGACTGAAGACAGTTAGGACATGCTGAAAATGTGCTCATTATTTTCATTTTGGGATCGGGTTTGTTTTCCAGACAGCTGTAACCACTCTTTTACTTGCCTTTGTATCTTTCTCTGTGCAGGCAAGCGAAAACTAGCAGGAGGAACTGGCTACATTAGTGTCCTCCTCCCTTTCACTCCCTATTTATTGACACTCTTCAACCTTCACCTCTCACCTTCTTTCCCGAGATTGATTAGTGACCAATTTAGAAAGCACAGAGTGAAGCTTTTAGCTTCCACATCAAACACTGAAGCAGCACACACGGAACTCTACACAAGTAACCTACTAGGGGCTTCTATAGCGGCCTCTGAATCTGCGATCTCTACTTCTAGAACGGCTGCGCCTGCGTTCTTTGCTTCTGCTCCGTTTCCTTTCCCGGCTTCTGCTCTTTTTCCTTTCCCGATCTCGGCTCCGTTTGCGTTCCTTACTTCTGCTCCTCTTCCTGTCATGGCTTCGACTTCGGCTCTTGCTCTTTTTTCTCCTGAGAAAGAAAACCACAACTTTGGTTACGCCTATAGCTCAGATTCCACAGCTCCTCTAACCTGATGTCCCAGGCACTGCTAGGAAAAGGTTTCTACCTGTTATTTGAATTTCTTTTGTTAAACGGGTGGTTAAGCAGGTCGATCTTTTAAAATTCACCATGAGCAACACAAAGCTCTCCGAAGCACTTCATTTTAAATTCTTGAATCACTAAAGAATGCTGCCAGGTAGAACAGACAGGCTGAAATTCCCTGCACTGGATCGAGCACATACGAAATGCACCACTTCCCATGTCTTTCACACCTACTGTAAATACACTATCAAGATACTAAGAATAAGTTACATTTTTATAGCAAAGTAAAACAAAACACAACAAAAATAGAAAGGAAGAGGGAAGTCTGAGGGAAAGGAAGGTTGTTTTCTCTTCATACTCCCTGCTATCAGTTTTAATACTGTGCCCAAGAGTTTTGCTTCCTACTTGCTACTCCCACTCATGAGCCACTTGCTTTTCTAAGTCTGCAGCTCTTACACCTTTGGGGCAAACTGCAGATCTTCACAATTTTAACAATTTACTTAGAAAAATTTAAACTTTTGAAATCTGTAAGTCAATTATACCTCATATTTGAAACTCAGAGCCACTCTTCCATTCTTGGCAGCCTACTTCTGGATTACATGAAGATTATTTTTTTGCTATCTCCATCTCAGACCATAAAAACTTAACTCTCCTAGTTTTTAAAGCATGTACATAAGGATAGACAAAAGAGGTAAGACAGTAATTTACCTCAAATTGAATTTTGCCAATAACCAACTTTTCTGCTAAGCTTTTGAAATTCAAAACATCTTTTGCTATTGGATTTTTCTCCTCATTTTTTTAGGCCTCCTAATTACACACACCACGCTTTTGCTAAGTGCTCGCTCATACACACGCCATGTGTATGAGTTTATCCCTGTTAATTTCTATGGCCTTGTACAAAGACTTCTAGTTAGTTTCAATTACTAAAGTAAAAACCTCTCAGCTACCACATCTAACTGAGCCAAATCATTACCAGCAGCTTTTGCTCTCCAATCTCCACCTAGGATGATCCATTAGAACAATCTCAGCATTTCTCTCTCATGAGAAACTTTTGTGATAGAGCTTTAAAAACTGGAATCTTTAATTTTTAATTTATATTTGCATTCAATTCTGGGTCCCTCACTACAAGGACATAGAAATGCTGGAGCGTGCCCAGAAAAGGGCAATGAAGCTGGTGAAGGGCCTGGAGTACAAGTCTTGTGAGGAGTGGCTGAGGGAGCTGGGGTTGTTCAACCTTGAGAAGAGGCTGAGGGGAGACCTCATCTCTACAACTGCCTGACAGGAGGTTGGAGAGAGGAGGGGGGCAGCCNTCCAGTCTGCATGTATGAAAACTTCATGTGTTTTATATGAGGCGTTTAAATGGTGTGTGGACCTGCTGCTGAGGGACATGGTTTGGTGGTGAGCTTGCAGTGTTGGGTCGAAGGTCGGACTGGATGATCTTGAAGGTCTCTTCCAACCAAAGATTCTGTGATTATTTATCTATAATACACCATCAGTTTACCTAATATTTTGTATGAACAGAGAAGCTGCTGCAACGTAACCCGCTATTCAGAAGCTTCACCATCTCTGATGACACCACCCAGAAGTCCAGAACAGTCTGCATCAACATCACTTAACTATGCTTTTGACTGTAATGCAGTTTTTGACAGTTAGACATGCGTAGTCTGTCCTAGGACCCATCACTTACCACTACCTCCCCAAGTTAAAACCCTCAAGCACTTAACCCTCAAGAGCTCTAAAAAATACTGCGTGTACCTCAAGGGCCTGGCCAGTACCTCAACGGCCTGGCCAGTACCGGTAACTGCAGCCAGTCTTAACAAAGACAGCCATGGTGAGCTCTTTGCATGCTAAGACTCCTAACCACCAAGAGCCACCTTCTGCTTTCCAATCACGACTGAACTGGAGATCCATTACAGGGCATCTAGTAAAACTGCAGATTCTTACTCCATTTTCCAAAACACTTGACAGCTATTGAAAGCTGCAGACTGAATCTATTGCTGTTTTTCAGGTGTTGATGTTTGCTGTGGATTATAGCTTTCCTGGGAAGTTTGAAATTATCTCCTTTAGTTGGAGAACTGAAAGAAAGAATATCCTCTAGATAATGGCACTCCAAACAGTTTGATAAGCAAAGCAAAGCAAAGCAAAAAAAAACAAAAACAAAAAAACCAAACACACAACCCCAAAAAACCCAACTTACAAAGCCTACATATACCTTAGTCTTCAGCAAAGAGAGGAGCCTGTCACCAAGTCACATACAAAAAGGCATAGTGCAATCTTTAAAGATTATGGGGAACAACAGCTGCATCAAATCAAAATTCTGGGACAGAAACCTTCCTATTATCAGAAAACTGGCAGATCAAAAGTAACTAATATTCTAGCAATCAAAATACTCCTCTAACTCGAGAACTGAACTGGGAGAAACCACAGGAGCAACATCTCTGAGCAGACAAAAGGGTATGATTAGGAAAGCAAAGAGGTGAAACTCCACACAACAATTAACACTGCAAGACAAAAGTAGCAAAGTAGCAAAAGAAGTAGCAAAACACCTTGACTTTGTTGTATTTTACACATGCTGCCTACTTAACTGTGAATTGCAAATGTGATGGCTACTGGTTAGTCAGCTATCAAATTCATAATCCCAGCAGCAAATGATGCCTGTCAGCTAAGAAATTTATTTTACAGTCTTAAAAACTTTCCTATTATTTGCAGTATTTAACAGACCTATGCAAGACATTTTTCTTCAAAATTTCTTATTTAATCCTGGACTTTGGGTCATCAGGAGGTGTTCAGACCCTAGAATTAGACTTCCTGAAGGTGGGCTTCTACTAGTACTTTAAAAACTTGATACTATATAAATTTTATAACGTTTAGAATAGAAACAAGTAAGTTAGACATTTATGAAGGGAGGATCTAACACTAAACCTTTTCAAGAAAGCACAGGTACCTTTAAATGCTTTCAACTGTTCAAATCACATAACATTTTCCAATAAACACATTTTTAACACGCAAAATCCATTGCATTGCTAAAGCAATGAAAAATCAATTTAATATGGTGACCCTACCAAGTCCATATTTTTATCTGATGCTAACATTAAATGTCTGCACACTTCTGATGCCTTCAATAACAAGGGCGTAGCTATACTTCTGAACACAAGAAAATTCTGTACTTGCTGCAGATGCAGCAACTGCAAATATCAAGTTTTTCCATTTTTTTCCCTAAACACTACTGACATGCATTTGCAAGTTGACAAAAATCAGTAGCCACCCAAAATATAGAGAACTGAGAACAGACTTACTTCTTGCTGCGTTCTTCGTGGCCATTGGCACTGCTCAATTTGTTCTCATCCTAAGCAGGGTTGATAGAAGAACATCGTGAGGACGAAGCGGAAACATTTCAAGTGGTCAAAGGGTAATGGGAATAGGAATAAGAAAATACAAAACAAAAAGTTTAATACTAAATTACTTATTTACATTTTAATGTGGAAAGCTTTAGAAAATTTAGGTAGGCATGTTTAACCACTTTGCTGCTTAAATTTAAGCCGTACAATTACAAGACTTACATCATTTAGAAGTGTATATTAAATTGTAGATACTTCCTCACATGGTTTAGAGAGCAAGTTATCCTGTAGAATTCAGCACTTAAGTGGTTAAATATTATTTCTATAAAGCGTAAGAGGAAGTTTGAGGTTTGTGTTTGTGCACCCCTCTGATCAGTACCAAGGCTATATCTCTGCCTAAGCCCCAGTGGCTACGCTAGCAGCCAGCCACTATGGATTTCCTGTGACCGATGCCATTCCCGAGATCTTCGCTCATTTTCGTTGAAGGGTTGTAAGAGCTTGATGTCACCTCTGTCACACATCTCGCCCTGAAGCAAACAGGGATTCACACTGCTTTAGTAACGTCGACTCCCAAGAAAGTCATCAATAATCCACCAGTCCAGCCTAAACATTCCCTATTTCCATACCTGTTTACATGGAAAATATCCATGTTAAACCAGGACACAAGAATTTTAACAAAGCAATTTACAAATTTCTCTTCAAGACTTTAACATAACTTCTAAATATTACATAAACTAAATATACCACTTAAAACTTACAAATGCTCATCCAAAATTCACGACATGGTTGTAATAAACACTGCAGAATAGACTAACAATAGCTGCTATATAATTTATATACTTGCTTTACAGTTTAATCACATCAGTTACATCGGAAGTACAATTCCTAAGCGACTTAAGCTTAATGTACATTTCTTGTAAAACCAGTGCTAAAGCATGCATAATATTAACACTTCACCACCACTGGGTGATAAACAAAAAAAGACAGTATTCATTTGCTGCTGGTTTAGGTAAAAGACATCACTACGCTAATTGATAAAAATTTTGCATAAAATTTGACATTTCCTAATTAAACAACTAAGATAGAAGAATAGAAGAGCTTATTTTGGAATGACACTGCAGACTGTGATACTGTCTTTTGCTTGCTAAGAACATTATATTCAGGGATCCAAGAATTTCCATAAATGCTTTCGCTCAGCAATAGATTTCCATCTGCCCTGTTAAAAAGATTAACCGCCACCAGTCTTCTGCATTAAAAGCAAGTCTCACTCTTCTCGCGCTGAGCAGACTGTTGAAATATTTACTTGCCACAGGACTGGTGAAAAGGTTATTCTTGGAACCCTGCTGTTTTCCCAAACCACTGCATTCACCTTGTTGCTATACCAAACTGGACCTGGCAATTTTAGGAGAGGTTTTCTGGTTTCTTGGGTTTTGTTT
Organism: Chloroceryle aenea; assembly: GCA_013399075.1. NCBI lineage: Eukaryota > Metazoa > Chordata > Aves > Coraciiformes > Cerylidae > Chloroceryle > Chloroceryle aenea. Next base: position 4,519 of record VWZY01012996.1, on the reverse strand, counting down.
TTTTTTTTTTTAATGGGTTTGTTTTGGTTGGTTTTTTTTTGTTTTGCTTTGGGGGTTGGGTTTTTTCTTGTTTATTTTTTTGGGGGTGTTTCTTGCTTTTTTTTGTGGGTGTTGTTTTTTTTTTTTAGTTGTTGGTTTTGGGTGAGATTCTTTTGTTTTTTAAACCTAGGGGACCACGGTACAGCGATACGTCACTCAATTACTACCTTATGATTGACAGTTCACACTGGAATCAAAGGTGAATTCATGGGAGTAGAGGTGAGATATCGTTAGGCAAGTCTACAAAGAGAGATAGATGGGCATTTATTCATCACGCTGAAGTGAAACTACTGCACAATATAATTACATTAACAGTATACATTTACTTGCAAGTTACATGTAATGCATCTCCAATAAGATAAATCATGAGGAGGGCTCCAGGGATGTTAGTTTACAGTTCAGCAGTAGTTTCATGAATAATGCTAAATTAAGGTAAACAGGACCTCACTGGCACGTTTTTCTCACCTTCTTGTACGGAGCTTCAAGCATTGCTTCAATATCAATATCATCAGCCATTTTTCAGGACACCTGGAAGAAGAAACCAAACCCACCTAAGACAGAAAACACCCTTGCGCTTTATATTCCAAAGGCTTTTGCTTAAGTGGCCATCACAGCTCTAATTCAGAGCAGAGCTCAGAAGAGGCTTTCAACAAGAACCGGAACAAAGCTGTGCCGGTGAGATGACAAAGGACGTAACACGGCAATTACAGCCGTGAACAACAAAATGCTACTGAACACAATTAGTGGGAGCCCCAGAGGTATTCCACCTGTTTCCTCCAAAACAAAGCACTTTATGATATGGAAACAAAGGTCTGATGGCCACCTTGAGAAGTACTAGAGCTGCACCAAAGGACTCGAGAGAGTCATGTAAAGAACAGCAAAGGAACATTCAGGCAAATCTGTTCACAGCTTCCCAGCATTTGCTACCGTCACATTCACTAATCTGAAAGACTTGAAGTGAACACTGTGGTCCTTTAAGAAATGCAGCCTGCTGCACAATGGGGACCCCAGAGGAATCCGTTATGATTCGAGCCTTAAGAGCTACTAAAGCATGCTCACGTTCCGTATGTAACTTCAGGTTTCGCACACAAAAAGATCCACCATGGCATACAATACTGGTCAGCACAAACAACATTGTTTTTAATTCTTCCTCTCAGTTTTTCAACTGCAAACCTCTCGTGTGATTTTGGTTTTACTGTACTCTAAATCCCTTTGATGTTTGACTTCTTTTTCCTATGCTCATATGCTATTAAGAGCCTCTCAGGATTTTCTGCATTAAAGTACAGAAACTGAACTTCCTCAGATCTCCTAACAGAAGTTTCTCTCCTTTTTCTTTCTTGAACTCAGAAATGGCCAGGACTCTAGACCCAAGCCCTAGAGGGAAGATGATTTCCCTACACGTGTGCCATAAAATGGATGTTTTAATCATTCGGGTTAATTCTTGCACCTTGGTTAAAGGCACTGGTGCAGGAATGTGGCCAGCATAAGGAAATTGCTCTAATGTTTCAAGATCCTTTAAACTGTTCCCTCAACCTCCTAACTAAGAGTTTAACACCAGAGCTGCACCCCATGGAGGTGAGGGAGCGACTTGATTCTTGCATCTGACCACGGCCCATTAATACCATCAAGAACAAAAGCAATCCTTTAGCAATCAAAGCACTGGAAGTTCATAACCAGGGTAGGCTAGCCTCATTTCCAAGCTGTTATCTCCTGGGCTATAGTGCTATCACTTACAGACTGGATCATCCTCAGTGCAGATGCAATGCCTCACTTTTACTTTCACCTAGAGCATCTACATTCAGCGTTCCAAGTCATCTACACATGCACAAGTGACTGAATTCACCGCTGCTCTACCGGCGTTCAGCTCGAGCAAAGGCATACGCAGAGGCATCGCGCCAAGCCCGGGATTTTACACGTGTACTCCCACAATTACATTTTCCTAAGTGCAATTTAGCCAACACATCCAGCCGTACCTGGGGTGGGATTCTTCATCGTGAAGAGGGGTGGTCGTAATAGGGACTACCAGATCCTAAGTGGGGCGAGGAATAGTGAATAAGGACTGCACTCACCCTCTAACAGAGTGAATGACCTATCATCCGGTGGATTCAAAACAAAGGTCCTTATTCACACACCACTTAGCTGTGGAATTCTCTGTTACAGAGCACTGCGGATGCTAACAAAGAAAAAACACATGCAGCATTCAAAAAACCCAAAACAAAACAAAAAAATAACAAAACAAAAAACCCACAAAAGTTCACAGAAAAATCTTTTCATTAAACAAGGACATGCCTTGTGACCCTGAAGCACAACTAGCTGATGACAAAGAGCACACAGAGAAGTACCCCTGTACGACTGCTCTGGGTTTCAATCCTTAAGTCATTCACTGTTGGCCACCACCACAGACAAGGTCCTGAATTACATGGACCTTTGGTCTCCCTCTGTGCAACCCGTGCCCTTTGTACAGGGTACAAAACACTGTTATTGGTGTAACAACATGTTTTTATCACAATACGTTCCTTCCACAACGTACAGACCTACTATCGACTGTTGTCATTCATGTAACGCCTACAATGGTGCTGCATAGAAAGGTTTATTTCTTAAAATCACAAGTAAGACTTCCTATTAATCTCAAATGAGTAGAAAATCATGACAGACTTCAAAGTATCTTTCATTAAACACTTAAGATGCTCAAAACGATTTCATAAAACCCTTCCAGCTTGCTCAAAAAGCTGCATATGCCTGACAACTCTGCAGAAAAAAAAAAACAAGATCCAGCAAATAATCAAAAAAGTCACCAAAAAAAACCCAACAACAACAACAACAAAAAAAAAAAAAAAAAAAAAAAAAA
>VWZY01012994.1:146403-163480 GCA_013399075.1 Chloroceryle aenea | reverse complement strand
TTGACATCCTGATGCCTCCAGCAAAAGTAGGGTAGGAAGAAAATTCAGGGATAGATTGCACTGCATTTCCAAGTTTTAACACCCTACTAGTGAAAGCTACTAGCAAGCTGTTAAAAGCTTTATAAGATGATGACCAGTTCATTTCGTTCTTGCTTCACTTCTTTCAATCAAAAGAAACACTTTTGTGCATGACAGTGGAGATGAATGTCGTTTCCAGTTATGAGCAAAGGCTCAGAAAATGCTTTCTGTCAACGTGGATACTCAAGTATACCTGAACTCCCTTAGGGAAACTATACCACTTCTCCTTTATGCCTTTTACTACAAGCTGCTTAGACTTAAGTCTGAGGCCATATTGTTCCATGTTGTCATGAAGATGCTGACGGGCTACATAATTGTTTATGTATAAAATGCTTTTGGCAGCTAGGTCTAGTCCTGATCAGTGCTTCAAGATCACAGGTTATCACCTTGACGTAGAGGACATCTCCTGTATGTTATTGCTATGTATCTTTTAAAGCAGAATAGCTGTGAAGAAATAGATGTTCCAAATCATGAATGTGCTTAAAATCTCTGTCACTTTCATTATGTAAAACATATTTGGAGTTCTTAATGGTTTAAAGGTAGCTAAAAATATAATATTTAAGTTTCTGTGTCATTTACAGAATTGTACTGTATTGCATGAGTGAAAATCTAAACCTTTNATAAAAGTATTAAGACCAAGTATAAAAAGAAATGACACTGTCAGATTTTATGACCTCTACTCATTATCCATTAATGAATAATATCAATTTCAGATACTTACTTTTCCATATGCTATTGCATTACCTAAATATTTGTAGAACTTCTTTTAATACCCGATGAAAGTTTAATGTCTGCTGCATTAACATATATGGACAAATTTGAGTAAGAAACTGTTACTCAAATACACATTTCAAGCTATTGAAACAATAAAGGAACAACAGGGTTAAACTGTTCTCACCAAACAGTTCTTGTCTGGGCACCAACTGAGGATAGAATTGTATATTTTACAAAGGATTGTCTTCCTAATTTAAAACTTTAATCTGCCAGTGTCCTAGCTTCTGATCACCGAAAACAACTGGTGGAGGATAGAGCAACATTAAGTGTTACACCATTTGTTTTTGGTTCCCCACAACATAAAATCCCAGTACCTTAAATTCCAGTTCCATTCCTGTGACATTCTCTCCTGTTTCTATCTGTGTCAGCTTCTGGATATATGCATACAGGTTTCTGGCTGGCACTTCGGTATTTCCACAGGTCACTGCTTCCAGCAGTGCATCGTGGATAAAGATGTATTGGTCCTCAGTTTGAACCATGTAATTCCTCTGCGCTCTCATTAGAGTTACGTGGCCATAAATATCTACAGTCTTTTCATGCTTTATTCTCTCTAACATGGCATCTATCACAATGAAACAGCCAGTCCTGCCGACCCCAGCACTAAAAGAAATGAACACAGGAAGGAAAACATGAAGGACTGTTTCATGCATTGTGCTTACTTTTATTGCATTCAAGTTTTAAAGTTTTGCAGCACTGATTAGAAGAGCACATTTTTCTGAATATGAATATCAGCATTTACAAAAGAGGTTAGTGTCCTGAAATATGTAAACTCCTTTAACACACATTACAAGCAATCAAGGACATGGAAGTCTTTTAGATGAGGTCTTTAACGGCTTGCAGTTTCAGGCTTGACTATAATAGAAATGAACCACATTGCACCAACTTCTAGAAATATAAGGAAAAATTACTGGAGATGATGAATCCTTTAAGAATTCAAGTTTTTTTTTAGCATGATTTCTAACTCATTAAACATGCTGGCTTTGCTATTCTGTTTGCACAGGTATATTTATTGGCAAACAATAATGTTTCAGAAAATGAGTCTTACATATTTCTATTGCACTTTGGAGATAAACTTTTAAGCCCTTTTCCAACTCTTGTCAATGGGGTTCTTATTACCACAGTTTGTTCTGTCCTTTGCTCTTTCGCTTAGCTTGTCTGTACTGTTATTCTTTGCAATGCAGAGCCATGCCTATTTAACTGTGATAGCAGTAGGCTGGGGAAGTCCCCAGCTCTCACTTCAGTATCCTGCATCTCTAGGAAAATATAATGGAATGGTGAGAACCTGGATCAGTATGCTCAGTTGTCACGTTATTTCAAAAGAACTAAAATGTGCTTAAAGACAAAATTTGAAATCACGTCATTGAATTATGTCCACATGGGGCAAGTAATATTTTTTGGGCAGAGGTAAATTTAGAACTTCCTCGCAGGTTCTGAGTTAAGTTTAGGCAGAGCTGAAGTGAGGATACATCAGTCCTGTTGAGGACAAAGAAACTACTACTTCTTGGTTCTCTGCACAGTAAGGTATTCCTCAGGAACAACTCTAAGCTAGAAAGTTGCTTTCCTCTCTTTGGTGGGACTTGAGAGCAGAAAAAGATATAGGTCAGCTTCTGTGAGCCTGGCACAGGAATAAACCTTGATCATGAAATACTCAGTTTGATCTAAGAGCATTAAACCCGTGTTAGGAACAGATCTACTTAACAGCAGTTTATTTTCCTGATACCTAGTGTCAAATGTACCAGACTGACAAGGATTTTCAGTCATTCCCTCTCTGTCTTAAAGGTGTCATCTGTTACATGCACAGGCTACCTTCAATATCTCCTGATGATAATGTTAGACAATTAGGAGAGGAAAAAGCAACACAGTTCTTACATTGATGTGATTCCTAATAGTCATATATGATCCTTTATTACACATTTGTCATAACTGGAATGATGTAGAAGAAATTAGAAAAAGACTACAGAATACATGTATATGACTGAACTTTATGAAGTTTTGTTTCAACTATTTGTATATATGTAGGTATATAAAGCACATTTTTTTCCTATAATTTTTATATGAGAGATCACATGTCTGTGATAATGAATGGTAAGTTTCTAGCTTCTAAACTGCTTAACTGTTTTCAGTTAGTGACATGGCATGCATTGTGTAGTATAGCAAACAACAATCTATAAACCCTCAAGATAGTAACATTAGCTAAATTAAGGATATTTAAGAACACCATAAATTGACATTTTTAAAAAAGAGATAGATGGAAAGAAGAATAATTATAATACAGCTTCTAGAGGACCCCAAATCTTCTCATAGTTCCTATATTTTCATGAGATATTAAATATCATAAGTCTATCCTGAAATGGTTTGTTCTTTTTTTTTTTTTTTTTGCATGGTGCTTTAAGAATCTTTGCCAGATATCAGCAAAATTGCATTGCTTACAACCATATCAGAAAGAAGTACAGAGCAGCAAGATGTTTTAGTCTCACATGAGGTAAGTTTATTTCTAAGATTTCATATTTACATATTGTTAATCTTATATTCTTGCCACCAGTTACTCTTCTAAGAAGCAGATCCTCTTCAAACAGGTGAGGACTTCAGCCAGCAGTTCAAATGCATCTATATTGACTTTCTTAGATACCACTCTGACAGGAATTAATCAATATTCTGAGTTTAAGAAATCAGCAATCAATGATACTTATCAGTGGAAGTTCTAAATAAAGAAACTATACAGACAAATTAAATGATGGCTATCCAAGCTAAATGGGAGTTCATGTACCCTGTATAATAAGAAGTTCTGCACTCCAGGAAACTGTAGTGAATTTAACATTGGTAATAATCATGGAGAAAACCTCAAAAAATTGTTACACTAGTTGTTTGTTTGTTTTGATTTTTTTAAAAAATTTTTTTATTGCAAGGAAATCACCACAAGTAGCACATTTTTGTGTGTCAGATTGGTTTAAAGTTTTAAACCATGCCTTAAATGATACCTCTATGCATTCAGTTATCAGTCTAACAAATGTTGGCCAAGTGAGAAATAAGAAGGTTTGACTGTACAGTACTTCTCAGGAGTTCAGAATATGTTTGTCCTTCCTATCATGTAATAATGAATTAATATTTCATCACTGTGTTTATAACTGGATATGCCATTTTCAGCTCAAACATCAAAAGGTTCACTGTTACCTACAGACTGCAACTGCAAAATTCCAACCCAATTACTTGAAATTTCAGCTGGAACAAGCAGTTTTCATTTCTTCTCTTCATATCTTGCATTATAATTAATATATTTATTCTTCCCATAAGCAATTTCAGAGAGAAGCAGTTATTAACATACTCTACCACTGTTATTTTGGGTTTAGTTTATGGGTTTCTGCAGAGATTGTGAAGATCATGACAATAGATCTAAACACTTTATGATGCACCAGTGTTTTCATGGTAAGGATGAAGGTGATGACACTCTACATTTATTGAGGCATTTGACACCACTGGGCTCTTGACACACTCCTCTCCAGATCACTTTATTGAGCATGATATTTTACTATGTTAAGATGTTCTTGACANAAATAATTAAATAAATAAATAAATTCCTGCCTACCTTCCACTAACAATGATAATTAAGCTAATAAGAATAACTTCATAAATTAATTCTACGCTTGTTATTGACTATCTTGCCCTTTTGGTTTTCATCTTTTGGTGTTACTGTCAAACTTAGATTTTTAAAAAAAATATATTCTAACATTTCAGCTAGCGAAATACACTGTTATGTTTACAAGTTGAAAACCTAAGCAATCTATTAAATAGGTATGCCTACTAGGAAACTGTTATTGCTTTAAATATTATTTATCCTACTATAACATTTGTTTTCAATTTCAAAATCATGACTCAGTCCCATGAGATGAAACATGTTTAATGTTTTGTGAGTTTGCAACTCACAAAAAGAAAAATTAAGAGGCATAAGGAGGCCATTCCATATTAAAATCACTGTATGGATGTGTTAAAGGTTAGCTTTTGTCATTAATTTGTAGTTGTTTAAATGATGACCCTTTACTGTTACTTTAGTGATTTGGCAAAGGAAGGCAGTGTAATTGCCAGTATTCACAGATCATTTAATTGGAAGCAAAGACAGTAAAATATGGACCAAAAATCATTTAGGACATTTTTGACTCACATCAAGGGAAAATTTTAGCAAATATTATAGTTTCAGATTGAATGAATCTTATATTTATGAACTGAAAGTACATGAAATTGCTCATGATATGGGAAACATATGAAAATAAGGAACTTCATACGATTAATTAGTTTCCAAGCCCACAGAAATTCTGTAGTAGTTTTGACATGGGTAATATTCAAATCATTTTCTCCTTTTCCTATTATGAAACTTAAGTACAGTTGAAATTACCTCTCTATCCAAAGGCAGAACAAAAGCCCCTTAAGAAAACACTGAACACCCTTTTGAGGGGATACATATGACTGAAATAGCAAAAAGACCTTGTGCAAAGAGATAAAATTAAATTTTAAGAGGAGATACTGTTTCAAGAATTCTGGTACTGGCTTATATAAGACCTATGACGATTGATCTTCAAGTGCACAATGATAAAACTTCCTTTTCTTCTTACTGTGGCTGGGGGTGGATACTAGAAATTATGTATGGTGTACAATACATTTTTATGTGTTATGTTTCACGAAACAAAAGACTTTAGCCATTGCATTTTTGCCACTGAAGTCATATAAACTTTCTTAAAATGAACAAGTGAAATAAAAAAATAAGAAAACAGATTTCACTCCGTGTAGATAAAGCTCAGTCTAGAGCTCCTCAGTTTTCATAGGTAGCTGTCAAAAACCTAAGATGCTCACAAATCAGAAGTCAGCTTTACATCCTTCTTCCTTTACTGAGCTTTATGAAGATTTTCCTTTCAGTCTGAATGTTCTTAGAATTATACAATTACCATAAGTACTTCAAATATAACTGCCCCAGATTTAAGCCCATTTTTTTTCTGTAATATATAATTGCAGAAGTGTAATAATGTTGGGGAAGTAACACTGATCTTCATGTAATCCTCAGTTCAGCTATAGACAGATCAAGCACAAGAAGCTCTTATCAGATAGTATCATGAACACAAACAAATAGACTCTCAAATATTAAAAAATACAGAATCAAAACTCCAAGAAATTTCTCCAACTAATCCCATGTATGGTAAATAATTGTTCATTAAAATAATTTTAAAAGATGAGTTTTCCATGCAAGATAAACATGTAGCATTATCAATGTTCAACCAAATAAAACAAAAAATGTTTTAAGAGACTTCAATGATAAGGACATTCCATTAGCGCAGCTCAGATACTCTCATGCAGGTTTGTCCTGAGACAGAACTTTACAGAAATGCAGAAGGAATCCCGCCTAACTTCAAAGCAATACAGGAATGTAATAATGGAGGTGCATATTGTAAAGACCAACCACACTAACTGATAGCTCACTAGTATTAGGAGTTACATGTTAGCAGAAAAGGAGGATGTACCATGCTGCTCAATAGAAGTAAAAGGTATATGAGCAGTTCATTAATGTAATGGAGTGAAGGAAAATAACATCTGATACCACATTTACAGCAACAGGTAACTTCTGAATACACTTTTAAAATGTGACAGACTTTTATCTGAGGCTACATTTTTGCACTGCAATTACATTTAGGTTTCTGTAGAACTAATTGGAAGGATTTTGTGTGGTATCTTTATTCACTCACACATTTACTCGCTCCGGTGAATCCACTATTTACTAAAGGATTTCCCTTGAATGCCATTCTGAGGCCCTTTTGCATGTCAAAGGACTATCTTTACACTTGCCTCCACAACAAACAATGTGGCCCATCTCAAGATTGTAGAGAAATTATAAAGTTGAAGAAACATATCAAAGAGGGAGAAAATGTATGAAGCAGAGGTTAATCAATCTAGATAACTCATCTTGGAGCAGAGAAGACTGAAGAGAAAGGGAGATTTGAAAGGGCATAATACCATGAATTAAGTGGAAAAGGTAAAAATGAAAGGATCATGAAATGAAATGATGAGACAAAGAATTTAAAACAAACAGGAAGTCGTTTTTCATATAGTACATAGTTAATTGTGAAACTTCTTGTTGCAGACTATCCTGGATGCCAAAAAGAAATGAATGGAGGAACGGATCCATTAAGGCTTATTAACCAACAACTTACAGACACATCTTCACTTACAGAAATCCTTTCATTAGGCTTTTCTGGAATTTGGATAGGCTGTCTAAGAAAATAACATTCTAGACATGTCCTGGGAGAGAAGATTAAATGCACTATTTAAATTTGGTCTCCCACATACTTGAAGAGAGCAAAAGCAGTCCACTGCCTCCTCTGCTAATCAGATCATATAGACCTCTTCCTTTCAATCAACACTTCTGCTTTTGGGTACCTTACAATTTTAGGAACTATGTCACTTAAAAGGGCCAGCACTATATCTGATTTTTGCACTTTTCTTCGATAAAAGGGACAGAACATCACAGAATTCTTCTGACTCCTTCTTTGCATGAACTGTAAAGTTCATCAACCCTATTTCATACCACTTCTCATCTTGACTTCCCTTCAGAATTGATTACTGGTTTGGTATAGCAATACATGTCATAATCCTGCTTTTCATACAGGATTTTTATATATACACCTTACTGCAAATTATATATACACCTTACTGTAAAGGACTAGAGCCATTTATTTAGGTGTAAAAAGAAAACAAATTAGAATAAGATGAGTTTTTCTGTACAGTATTTTTTCTGTGCACAAGGATTATTGTGGCCATTTATTTAAAAATTAATACAGCTCTCAGATATCCTCCGGTTTATTTTTCTACTTCTCCAAATATAATATTATCTATTCAGTGTATTGTATTCTGTATTTAGCATCAGTTCAACTAACCCAAATATATCTTCTCTATGAGATGTATTGAGTTTCAGTGTATATTTTATATTCTTTGTACTATACAACACATTCACAAAGCATTTTTGTCATTATGCATTCTACTAAACAAAGATCTGAAATAGAGTCTAGTGGAGTTCAGAAAAAGAAAGTATTTTGAGGTTAATTTTAAAAAATCATATTACTGTGACTTGTTACCTTCAATTAAAGACAGATGTATGCATGAACTGCTGTAGTAAATACAAAAAAAAATGATACTTCTGGGTAATTTATGAGAGGAAGTAAACTGTGATCCTGTAATCAATAAATAAAAGCAAAGATTAGAGCACAGCAAAGAAGTCAATGAGCAGAAATTGTGCTGCTTGCTGTTAACAACTGCGCTTTGCTTTCTTTGCATTTCAGCCTGTTTTGCATTCTCAGGGTGGAATGTTTTGAGGAGTTGTTTTGTACTTTTGCGTATTTCTGTGATTTGATTACATTTTCATGTGGAACATGTAGAAAAGCTATTACCCTATCTGTGTGGGAAATAGGAAGGTGAACTGATGCTATCTGAAAATGAAATAAAAAAGGTGGGAAGAAATTAGTTTTGCAGTACTGGATAACACAATGACTTTGAAAGTATTTGATGAACAATAAGGTGCTTCCTTATAGACCCTTCCATGATTCTAGGTGTTTGTATACCCACTATGGTCAATAATTGTTTATCTTAACACCACCTGTCCTCGGGATCCCTATTTTTAAAGTCAGAAAACTATCATTTGCTATTCATTATGCTTAGGTTTTAGACTGACAGAACAGTGATGAAGTCCTAGATTGTCATCCAGACACAGTATTTTATCTGGTAAATACAAAGTGAAAAAGAAGACAGTATCACGTTTCCTCAGTCCATGCTGTTTTTTTTTTCCAGTATCACTCGCACTTCAAAGCCATAAATGAACTGGGATCTACCTGTTTACAATTTTTTTTTCCTCCTTTCTTTTTTCCTCCTTTGAAAAGTTTGAAATACCACAAATTAGTCCTCAAGCTTGAAGCCGATGGAACTTTAATAGCAAACCTACTGTTTTGGTTCTCCACCTCAAGATGTCTCTTTCTTTTCCAAGGAGAACTGATTCTAGAGTCATTAAAAGAATGAGACGAATGTTATCTTGACATCTTAGATATGGTTTAAACTGAAAGGGCTGCAGTATGGTAGTAATGCAATGAGATGTTACACAGCAGAAAATAAAGATGCTGTTTCATAAGCTCATATGAAGGCTCTGTTTAACCTGCTGTTTTCTTAGTATGAGTGGTGAAAAGGATAAATGCCCTTTCCAGTATTGCTGACAATATTCCACCAACAGCTGAAGAGCTTGGTTACTGTTACCTCTTCTGATGTTTCTTTTCTTCAATCTCACATTTCCACATCGCAGTTGTCATTTAGAGGTTGGACACTAACGTTCTGCTTTTTTGCAGGAGGACACATTTTATGAGCAAATACTGTGGACAAGTTATAATGAAAATCATGGAGGTTTTGGTGCCAAAGTTTCAAAGCAGCTGTAAAATGAGCTTGGATAGTATTATGGTATCTTTTAAACAATTAAAAACTATTTTTAAAATTCATGTGACTGAAACAAATTNGAACAGCAGTCATTTACAAAATCTGATAATAAATGATAAGACCTGGAAGTAAGTCTATAAAAGTATGAAAAATGAAGAAAGATTAATTTTCAGGGCAGAATCCTGATTGGAAAGCCTCCATGAAAAGATAACAGGACTATTTTTAAACCTGCATTTCACTTCTAGAGACACAGGGAGATGATTTAAAGAGGCTTTCATGCTTATTACTTCAGATAAAAATACAGCCTGTTCGAAGTTAGCTAAACATAGCCAAGTTAATGCAACTTGTTCCAGTATACTGTGTGTTCATGGATATTCTGGAATTTACTGTAGGTACATCTGGGAAATCTCAGAGATACCCCTTTCCAGAATTGAGCTATTGGGTTATAAAAATATTTTCACATTTCCTGCAGATGGCTGGATTCTTTTCTTCACTCATAATTTTAATTCAGAATTCATTATGGACAGCTGCTGGCTCTGATAGAACCTAATTGCTCTTTTACTAGACTCAGCTGCAAGCAGTCAGATTTCCTTTTCCTTTGTAGAATATATTACATATAAACATGGGCGGGGAAAAAAATAACCAATTAACTAAATACATATGGATAAAATGACTCACTAAGAGCACTGATCAAATAATGTATCAAACTACAGCTTAGGTCAAAGGAAATTACAGGCCTTGTAGGACATGATAATATATATATGGAAATAATTATGAGCACCAACATATTTGTAATTTGAGATAACAAGAGGAAAAGGCATTGCTTCTGTTAAAAAATTCTTACAGGAAATTATTATGTTTTAATAAAAGGCAGGTTATTTCACCAAGTGTAAAGCCATTAGTCTCCAGGAGACCAGCTCAACCAAAACCCTTTGTTGCCCAAATCCGATCAAGCCTCAGTACCTCCAGTGGACAATTCTGGAACTGGTTTTGCTCTTATTAAAAAAAATAAAATAAAATCCATAAAAAAGGATTTTTTTGGGGAATAGCTACTGTTACTAAGGATGTCACAAGGAGGGAGCAGAGACACTCAGCAAAAAGATTAGGGATGTGAGGATTCCCTGTCATCTCCCTCCTTATGAAAAGTAATGAAGCAGGTTAGGATATTTTACTGTCCTAGTTTGCTAAGATGGATGAATAGAAGGGAAAATTGTAGACATGTAAAAAAAGAAACTGTTAAAGAATGCCTTTTTTTTTTTTTCCCTTTATGCAAAGACATTTAGTGAAATTCAGAGCCATGTTTAAAATAACAGTAAATAAATACCTTCTAACATGATGTGTGAAACTACTTTTCAAAGAATAGTACTCAGACAATGAAAAAAAAAATAAAAAATAGGAGTTTCTGGTTTAGTTCCTGGAAATGTGTGCACACCAGTTTCTCTAGGTATCTGGGGAATAATAGGGAAAGAGGATGGAAATTTATCATCAAGTAGGTCCAAACTAGCCACTAACTGCTTGCTGCTGGGGAGGAAACTTTAACAAAGTAGTGTTGAAATTGCAGGTTTTTCTTTTTCCCTGAAATCTGTGACATGCGACATTGTCAGAGACAGGATACTGGCCTAGATAGACCACTGATTCTATCTAGTAATAGCATTTACTATGTTACTTTACAGATTTCTGACTTCTACCAAAAAGAAAATCTTGCCCTATGCAGTCATAACAGCTTTTTAGGATTTCGAAAGATAATCCAGCCCTGAGTCACAGCAGTGAAGGTATAATCCCCTGAACCACAGGAAAAATGCCAACCAAAGATGGCTTTATACACATAGGACCGATTAAATTAAAAAGACCACAACCAGGTATTTTCCATTATTTGAACCTGCATGAAGAACTATTGTTTTGATATTTTTATGCTTTTGAATTTTAATAATGATTTCAGTGATATTTCAGTGTTTATGCAAACAATTAAGCAATGGTAGCACATACTGCATATACAGAAGGTTCAGTTCAGGTTTTAGGAAAGGCTGTTTTGCTGTGCAGAATTGTTTTCTAACTTAAGAAAAAACTTAAAAGTGGATCAGCATCAGTTTGCTGATACTTGACACCCCATGGAGGATTTCTAGATAATGTAGCATAGTATTTTCCTATTCAGACTAAAAATGCCAAGGTACCCAAGGCACTATTTAAGGACTCTGCACACTTTCATATTAAATACTATATGCTATTCTTTCTTATGTGAATACTTCCAAGTTTTCACATGTAAGCACCTAAATTTAAGGAAACATTGTTGTAATCAAGATGATCATAACTAATGACACTCAAATTTGAAACAGAAAAAAATAATAAACCAGATTACCCATTGACCATTGTGTGTATTAGCACACAGACGGAGACTCTGCTTTTTGTCTGTATAATTGCATGAGCATAACACAGTAATTAGATTAATACTCTTGTATATTCAGCATAAACCAGACAGGATCTTCATCTGTGGTTTTTGAAATCTGCATTTTCACAGCTTTTAAAGTTTTTATGGTAAGAATATGAAGGCAAGTCCCAATTCCCATCCTATGAACCTGCTCATTACACTTGTGATTATCAAGTAGTGACTTCCTATACCAATGACACTTCAATCAGTGTGTTTGTGGGTTATTAGTGTTTGTTTCTCACAGATAGCGTTTATCAACCTTTCTCTAGACTGATCCACATTTTCCAGTAGATTCTACAATTCAACAACTAAATGAAGACAGAATAACTATCCAAAAATTTCTACCTGAAGAGTATCTATTTCCAGTTTCTTAAAAAAAAATCAAGATCCCAAGGTATCAAATACTACAAGCCTTTGGTGTATTTTGTATAAGGTACATGTAGAAATGGAGTAACTCCCAAGAAAAACATTATGTTTAGAAATGAAATGACTTCCAGTCAGAGACTGTTAATACAAGTGGAACACAAAGAATTATGTGGATGCTTGCTCATCGATGTAATTTTACATTAAGAGGAACTACACATCCTATGCAGGGTCACCAAATATGCATTGTTTTAGAACTTTAACAACAGCCTCATTCATCTCCCTTTGTTTTTTATCAGTGAACAAAGTCTTTTTTTTTTTTTTCTCTCTTACACTTGTCTTAATGAGATATATGATGATCTACCAGATGGAGAGGAAACTGTCAGTGTTTTCCTATATGGATTATACCCAGCATAGTCTAACATATGGTAGCAACTGAAGAATTGCTGGATGAAGACATGTAGGTAAAGCAGAGAAAATTTAGAGTATTTGTGATACACTTGCCATACTAATATGCCTGTACTATCTATTCCCATCCAGAGCTTTCAGCTGTTCAGGTATAGTTGGAAAGATCCTAAAATGCACTCAAGGTAGGGAGATGGATAGAATGAGGAAGCTTTCAATACTTTTCAATTTTCTCTGTGAGATTCCTAAAAAGGTACAGGGGGGATTTCCCCCACCCCATGAGAAAACATAAGCAGCCAACTGCAACCTACTCAGTGCCAGGATTAGAAAATCAGCACTTGTGAGGCATGTGGCAAAAGCAGTAGGTATGTCCAAAAGATAAAGAGGTCAAGTAAAATAATCCAGTGGAAAATCACTGCTTTAGATATATATATATTTTAATTTATTTTACTTTTCATTCTGAATCATTGAACAAAATTAGAGAAGTATTCTACTTTAACAAATGCAAGAGCACATTGTGTTCTGTTATTTTTTGAAAATTAACTTGCTTTTTACTTACATTTACTTTTGGTTATGTTAATGTACTCAGATGTGAATTTATTTAAGCTAGTCACATTCTTCCAAACATCCAAGGTTTTATGTTTGCAATAGCAGCATTAACAGTACCTACTGAAACTTAACAAAGTATCTTACGCCCCTTGGTGCTGGTACTAAAAAGAGAGATTCAAACATATGGGTTTGCGTTTACAAGTTAAGCTTTTATGCAGTGTTACTGAACCAGCTACTAAATTTTCTGTGATGTTTTGAAAACATAGTGGCATAAAGCTCCAAAAACCCTCTGGTGCTATTTCATTGTGATCTGATTAGCACCTGTTTGCCTACACTAATCCAACTTCAAACAAAAACATGTGCTTTACCCACTATCATTAGACCACACATTACAGCCTCACCAATGCCAGCTCTTAAGTGTTTAAGACTGCATTTTTTTCATTAAAGAAACCCTTTTTTTCTAGATCAAATCTGGAAATTAGGTTAAGTCATGCAGAGACACCAGTTAGGTTGTGACACTATTCAACTTCTGTGCAAAGGGACTGAATGGATAATCTTAAAATGTAATAGTCTGTAAATTAAAAAAGCATCTAACTGCATCCAGAATTTCAAGTACCAGAGAAAAATCTTCACACAATATATTCTATATAAGCCAAGTCAAGATCTGAACACATACTGTTGAAAGTATCTATAACAGGATGGGATTGCTAAATTTCTTTCATGCTATTTTTCATTTTGTATCCAACTTTACCTTTCATTTAGCTGCTTTCCTCCACAAAATCTCAAACTGAAAGTAATGATACTGTTGTGTTTGAGAGAATGTACTTCAAGCAAGGATGAAGGAACATGGCAGTTTATAACATACATTTCTAGATTTAACTTTACTTTGATTTAGGCTTTGCTAAACTATCTCTTCTGGTTAGTGTAGACAGAAAACCACATATTTTTATTTTTTTCCCTGGCATTATGCATTTATATTATTACCATTACATCTTCTTCATGCAGGTAGTCCTACCAGAATATCTGATTACATAAATAAAAAAATATGCATTTAGACTAGGCCGTGATCTTACCTTCGGTGCTTTACAATCGTTTCAGGAATGATCTATGTCTACTTCTTAAAATAATGTAGCTTTAATTAGTTGTAACTACTTTTTAAAAATCTGCCAACTTTTCTGCACAAAGAGCTTTAACTGACAGAATGTACATATGACATTTCTCAACATATTTCTGACCCCTATATTAGATTCAAATTCAATGTTGAACATGCAATCAAACTGTTAATTATGAAAGTAGGTGTGTAAATGACATGCAAAGATATCTGTTGCTTAGGCATTAGTAACAAATAATTACTAACATTGTATTAAATATTGATCATATAATTCTGTATTTGTCTCTACTTTCATCAAATTAAATTTGTTATGAAGATTTCTACTTGCATTGATTTGATATACATTTATAAGAACATCTTATGGTTACAGGGTAGGTTCTTCAGCTGTCACTTGTTTTCACCTCAGTCTTTGTCCCACTAAGCATATTACAAGTTATTAAATAAATTCTTCATACACACAACAACCATTTCCTAAAACCAGGATATTAAACTAACTTATAAGTTTTGATACAGACTGCTCTGGGCCCACACTCATGAACTGGATCTCCAATTACCTTGATTCTCTTTAGAATGCATAGCCATATTCCAAAACTGCCAAGCAAAATGGAAAAAACTCTTAAATCTCTTAATATGAAGTGTGATGAAAGACCACCATTGGTCAATATTAAAGCAGATGTGTAGAATTGGCTAAGGAGAAGCTTGTACTAAACCTTTTACTTACACCTACCTATAAATACAAAATAAATAGAGTGTTACTCTCCAAGGATAAAAATACATGTAGTTGGCTTTTTTATTTATTTGTCACCCAGGCAGGCTCCTGTTACATTTAACGGATGTTGGCCTGAACCAGAAGTGAAAAGGCTTTTGCACAGCAAGAAACTCTGAGCTAAATTCACAAAAATATTAAAGACAAATATCTTCTTCCTGTACTTAGTTGCCTGCTAGTTTTTTTTTTTTAGTTCTTTATGGACTAAAAGCTTTGCAGAAAAATGCTTCCACAGCTTCTTCACATCTACTCTTCCTTTTTATCAAACAGATTTTGAAAGGTAAACTCACTTTTATTTATACTTCTATTGCACATCATTATTACAATTTCCTGAGGTCTCACTGTTTGTTAGGTACTAGAAGAAACGCAAAAGGTGGCATCAGTTTTACAGGTCTCACGTCTTATACTCCCCACTATGAATCACAGTTTTAAATGTTTTCTGTATCTGAATGATGGTAGTCCATGAGTTTTAATGAAAAGAGACTGTACACAAAATGGGACAGATACGATACAGAACAAAGAAAATAGAAGTTTTTTGAAAGGCTATAGAGGCAGACTAGGAGCCAGCAATGAAAAGCAAGAAGTTTGTCAGGAGCATATAAAATATCTCAGTGGAAAAGGGTGACTAATAGAAGGCAATGAAAAGTGATGCATGATGAAAATTGGCAGGAGAATGCTACCATTAGAACAAAAATCTTTCTTCTGAGAAAATACTAAAACATGTAGGAACATACTTCAAATTGAAATTGTCCAGCAACATGGTAAAAAGCAGTGACGTGAGTATGAGAAAACATTGGACAGAAGTAGACAGAAATAGAATATGAGAGAGTCCACAGAATAAAGAGCAGCTGAAACACTGGAGAAAAAGAAATTGGAAAATGTGAAATGAGCGAGGATGAGAAGGATAGAGTAGAATGGAGAAATTTACAGTGAGTAACAGAGAAGAGACGATATAAAAAGCTGAAAGCAGATTATAAGAAAAAATAGATAGCATGCCAAACTTGCTTGTATCTCTGTGTGAACATAAAATAAAAATTCTTCTGACCTTGAAATTAAATGCTTAGGAAAAGTTCAGTGATTAAATTTCAAACTAAATGTGAAAGTCTCTCATGTTGCTGAATAAAAGACATATCGTTTAGACACAAAAAAAATGTACTGATGCTCTGTTGTCCTTCCTCTTCTGCTTTTTTTGTCAGTTTAATAATGTCAAATTTAAAATGGAAGGCAATACAAATCTCAAAGCATAATGTTAATAGAGTATGCCTGCAAAAAGACACCCGCATTAACAATACTACTGTAAGAATGACTTTAGAAACCTATTCTTGTTGGTCTATCAGTTATACAGTCAGCATATTGACCCTGATGAGTTAGAGTATATTTATAAACTTTGGACTGTCCATAACACCCATTGCTACTTGCCCACTCACATAAAATTTTTAAATACAGAGACATAAATTTGTAAATTTGCAAAAAATCTGATTTCATTATTTCTTCTGATTAGAGACGAATTGTTGGGAGTGGAATTTAAAAAGCTTTCTAAAATAATAGAACATGTGGAAGTCTGCTTTGTAGAGTGTATGAAATGCCTAAAATCTGAATGTCTCAAGAAACTATACATAAGTCAAAGAGCTTAAAAAAAATTATTACAAGGATATGGATATTGCAGTGTATCAGTAAATAAATTAATGGGTAATTGGGGAAAAAAAGGTCTTCAACAGGCATCAAATCATACTACCTAATCCAATCACTACTTTCACTTAAATTTGCATAAATAACCAATGACAAAGAGAAAATAATGACCTTGAATTTCTTCCCTACCACTGAGTGATAATAAACTTTGTATTTTATCTTTTCCAATGACTTGCTGTATGACTCTGTAACTATCTTCATCATTTGTTTTTGCATTTAGAATATTAAAGTAATTTTACTAACATAGCAGCCTATTTTATGATCCTGTAAATACATGTAAAAAACCTATTGTCTACATTCAGAAAATACTCAGCAAACTGCATACATATATTTTTATTATTATTTATATTTATTCCACATCCCTAATCCTGGTGTTTCAATAAAAGTTACATGTATCTCTCCCATATTCTCTGATCTGTTCTAAACAGGCTGTGCCTTTTTATTATTGTAGTTCCTTTTTTTTTTT
>VWZY01012994.1:98863-111228 GCA_013399075.1 Chloroceryle aenea | reverse complement strand
CAAGATAACGCACTACTATAAATCGTGATTAGAGCCACTTCAGACTCCTGCATTATGTCTCTAGAATTCTGTATCAAAACTATACTATTGGCTTGGATACTACCCTAGGTGGACTAAGCACCAAATAGCCTAAGTGAACACAACAGCATATGTGCTATTAATAAAAAGACAAACAACTTTTCATTGTTCACTGACTACTAATTGTTTCTCAATAAATGGAGAACATCCTATGAAAGTAATATATGTAATAAATTATGTTTGTAATACTAAAAGAGAAAACTACTGTAAAGATAAAGAATAGAAAACATGGTTTTTTGCTGAGAAATTGATTTTTGCATATGAGTTACTATTATCTATAATGATAAGACAGTTAAGTGAAGTTGTTTCTTTTTTAAAGATTCATTCAGTATGTTATCTGTTCTTCATGGGCTTTTAAAGTATTCCATATCAATAGTAAGTTTTATATGTATTTCTACTATATAAAATTTATTGCGTTTTAGTATCCAGTATTTATCTTGTTGCAGTTTGAGATACAAAAAGATAAATATACAAAAACCAATAAATTGTCACCTCATCACAAATCCTATCCACTAATACTGAAAAGTTACAATAAAACTTGTAATAGTGCAGCAGTATGGAAGAGAGTCAAAATGCATCTTCATCTTTTCCAGTACCCAGTGTAAAAGCAATGACTGGCTGTAATACACAGAAAGAAGCCTGATGAGGAAAAATATTAAAGTAATAAACAACTTCTCATAACGTTAATCAGTGCACATATACACGTACACAGATCTTGGTTAATAAATGTGAAACTATTCTACACAGCACCCAGGAATTTGCATTAGAGAAACAGATTTTCTCTTCTATGTTATAGGAGAAAATAACTTTACAAATATATCTAGTGTATTGCATAAAGTAGTCAGAACATTACTGTTCTGATTCAGTCTATCTCCTTGATCACTTTTAATTGTTAAATTCTGAAGCCTGAGTTAAGAAGAAATGATATAAAGCTCAGTTTCTTATAAATATGGCTTTCTGCTCAGCAGCTGTCAAGTCCATAAGGAGCCTTGCATTTCAGCCTTCCACTGAAACTGCCAAAGTCAGCATAATAATAATCATAATAATCAGTTGAGGTCAAGAACCTTGTCTTTAAATTAAGGAAAACAAAAGAACTATGTGACATGAAGGTTATGCCATGTTAACAAGGTAAACCAACATTTGCTAAGGCTTGGGGATTGCAAGGTAATAATCATTAATGAAGGATTATGGAAAATTTATTGTGATGTGGAAATTAACTTTATTGAGAAGGGGACATAGCACTAGATATGCTAAAATTACAAAACCACTTCCTCCAACAGGTAAATTATAAATAAGTAAATCTTTCAAATCTTAAAATATTTAAGGTTTGGTCCCTGCTTTACCATGAAAACTGATATTCAAGGTAAAGTTGTGGGAAAAGTGTAATGATCCAAGTCTCCACCACTCTCATGATCATCTCCTCTAAGAGCTGGGGTAGCAGAAGCCCTGAAGACGACACTATGAAATAACTTCTGAAGACCTGTACAAGTAGTAATTCCTCCAACTGAGGACATCAAAGCTCAGAAAACATTACATAGCCGTAAGATGTTCTGCATCGGAGAATACACTCCTTTTAGCACACCATAGCAATGAAGGAGTTCTACTTTACTGTTTATTTATTTATTTCCTTGAGAATGTATAGTTTCTAGTATGTATATCCTTCTTTATTTTTTTGCAATACCTACTTTCTGAACTTGCCACATTACCCTGGGTGTTCATTTCATAATCGGTGTGTGGAGGGATACAATTTGGACTTACTATTTCTTTAATGGTAATTTCTGATTCTTTCTTCACTAGATTTCACATAGCACAAAAAAAAAGAAAATATTCTCGAAAAAAAAAAAATGAACAAACAAACAAAAAAATCCAAAACAACAACAAAAAACCAACCAGACACACACACACAAAAACCAACCACCACAACAACAAACAGCACAAAACAAACAAACAAACAAACCACCAAAAAAACCCCCACAAACAAACATTTAGGAAATTTTGTGCCAGATGAATGAGAACAGTGGGTAGAGTTTGTAACAATTTGAAGAAAGCAATCCTGTCTTCTCTTATGGTCCAGGTCTACAAAGAAGTTTTCCTTCACCTTCTCTACTAGTGTGTAAGGAAGTTAGGGCATTTCACTAGTAAATAATGCCAGAGGGCATAAACCAGCAGAGTAGACAGCATGCAGATGTTCACTATCTGTGAATGAATTTTATGCTCTTTTCAAAGTGGTGAAGAGATGGGTATATTGATGTCTGTCTGAAAAGAAAGTGGGAACAGGCAAGGAAGCGATAGTCTTCCAAAAGGGGGAAATGAAAATTGTATGCAACTTTGATCAGAAATTCTGATCAAAAGGCAGTGGATGGAACAGAAGCAAGTATTCATATTCCTCTGAAGACCTGAAAAGGGTACATAAAATATGAAAAGATGCGTTTGAGTTGTGAGACAAGTAAATCTTTCGAAGTTGCAATGAAGGTATGGTGTGCTAAAAAATTATTAAAACATCCTTTTGAAAAGGAGCTAACCTCCTGAAGGAAATTCAACAATCTGGTTGAGAACTCAGAATCCACCAAGAAACTGTATACTTCATAAATATATAAGGAATGTTATAGAGATAAGGGCATTATGAAAAAAAAAAAAATCATGAATGAAGAATGTTTGTCTCGCCAAATATGAATTAACTGGATGACTTTATTACTATCAACAAAGGTTCGTCGTTTCCTGCTGCATGTTAAACCTTTAACTCTTGAAGGTGAAAAACATGTCTTTTATGGTCTGTGTCACCAGGTCAAACATAAATCTGAAGTGATAACTCAGTTATTACTACCTGTACCCATTTCTGTCTCAGAATTGGACAGTTGCTTTTATGGGACATTATGAGGACTGCTGTTGAAAAAGAAGGCCCCAGTCCTTGACCACAAATGTTCCAACCAGCTCCCTTATGCTGGCACTAGAGCTCATGCAGCAATGTGGTGAATTAGTTCAGGGAATTTATCCAACTGAAAACACCAAAGAAAAATAAACCAATTAGTTTTCAGCTGAATCTATTTCCTGAGGTAATCCTTGAACAGCTGCACACGAGCTAGTGCCATGATTAGCAGAAGGGCGACAAAAGGAATGCACAGCCAAGACAGGGAGATGACTTACAGTGATCATCAGACTGCAGCCTTAGTGCACTGCCTAGACTAGATCATGAAATTCAATAGCTGAGCTTTTCACTAATTCTGTTTCAAAATGGATGAACCTTGAACTATATGGAAAAGAATTCGTATCTCTAAAGCTGGGATTTCAAAGATAAAGTTGAATCCCCTTGGGCAAAGCAATATGAATGAAGCTTGATGTTGCCCACATTTTAATCCTCACTGTCTGATCACTCTGCTCCAGATTGTATGTTCTGTAAAGAACATTAAAAAAAAGAATGTGAAAGCTGGGCTGTTTATGGAGACTGGTAGAGTTCTGGAGGCAAAGATACTAGGAATTTAGATTTAACGTATCTTCAAAATACTGCCTCAAATGCTAAATATTAAACTGTCAAGGTGATTTTAATGATTTAAATAATAAAGGAAATTAAACCACCAAACTTTTAAGTCATATTACAGCATAATCTCCACAACATGCTCAAGAAGTAGTAAAGTTGTATTGTTTATCCTTATGGAATTTACACTACATTATATGACATGTAATGACTTTTTTTATTTATTAAATGGGATTTACTACACAGACATTTCAAGGAATTTGCCCATAGTTCAACAGGATATTATTGTCAAATTTCTACCAAATGTTATTCTGTTTGTTATGGTGAACATTCTGTTACATAAATTTCCATGTCTGATCCTTTATACGCTACAAGCTTCGTACTTAAGAACACAAGATTTATGCACAGAAATGTGAGAATATATTTCCACATTTTTTTTTGTGATTGCAACAGTAAACAGCAATCCTGAGATGCTCTTCAAACAAATTTATAGCTATGAATTGTTGAGACTATGTTTTTGACATCTAATAAGACTATTTTTTAGAGCAGTCTTCTTGAACAGTGATTTCAATTAAATAATAAGCAACTGTAGCAATCTATCGTAGTAGTTAGTACAAAATTTTAATGGTCTTTGTCAAGATACTCTAAATACATTGGGCATTTACAGGATCACTGTACTGTGCAGTCATGTTACTGTGTAATCAACATGAAAGTCTTCAGTGTTTTTATTATAATGTCAGTGTTTGTATGAACCTTCAAATGCAAGGAATGCACAGTCCCTAAAAAAATGAGACTAATATGGGTTTTTACTCCACCAGGCTAACAAAGTCTTGGGGAGTTTTAAGCAAGGATTAGTGACCCAACAGAGTATAACGAAAATACTGTGTCAGTGATCCATCTGGGAGCTGCTAATCCTTGGATCACTGACACTACTGACCAGAGTGATGTAATATTCACACACTATTTCCAAGTATGTGCCTTCAGAGTCTGCCTGCCTGACACGTATCCTTAAAAAAGGGAATAAATGGTTACAAGCAAAGAAACCACCTCAACAAGAAGTAATTTTGCACAGAGAACTTTTTTTTTCCTCGTGGTTTTAATATCATACAAAACCTGGACCATCAGGGTGGGTACATGGGCAAACAGACAGTATGACATTTTAAACAAACTGAATATTAAGAAAGTGGGGAAAATTACCTCATACTCCTGTGAGAACTTCAAATTATCATTTGCTTTCAATCTTTCAATGTGATCTGCAAGTTCCAAGATAGGTATTGGGGGATGACTAGCCATACCTGTTAAACAACAGAGAAGAATGTAATTTAAAGAAAACTGCAGTGATGGCATCACTCTAAAATTTAGAAAATGTAGTAGTTAGAATGGCTAGAAATGTGTAAGTAGTAAAGATGTCATATGTGAGAAAAGCAGGCAAATAGTTTGGTTACTCAAAGCAGGACATGCTCTGGATAGATGAGCTCTGAAGCCAAATTAAAAGAAGTCATCAAGCATATTCCCAAAGCTAACATTCCTAGTGTAGAGGAAAGAGTTACTGTGATATGAGTCAATGAGGTTAGCTAGGCATGGAAAAATGAGGCAGTTAGACCTGATGTCAACCTCTGCTTTGAGTAATGACTCTTAATGTCATTTCAAACTCCTTCTCCTGCACTGCATGAAATGGAAACTCCACTGAATTACATGAAGAGAGATGAACTGAGAAAGACACTGAAAAGCCCTAAAGGGGAAAGAATAGTGTTTTGACAGAACACAAAGTGACTTATGCATAATCAAGAAAAATGAACTTGAAGAATGAAGGTTACCAAGGTAACCGGAGACACCTGAACCTGCAAAGGAAATTGTAAAAAACCAAAGAAACCTCAAACTAACATAAAAACTAACTTATAAAATAAATTATCAAAACATGAAATGGATAGCTTGAGGATTAATAATAATGCATAAAAGTCTGGAAGACTGAATACATATTATGACTAAATTAGAAATACTTAAATATATTATGAAATTTTGAGGTGACTGACATGCAACTATGAATGACTAGAATAACATGCACCATTGCTTTTAGACAAGTCACTGAAGACAACATTGGACATCAGACAATTAGAACTTCAAAAATGTTTTCACTAGTAGCAGATTGTAGAGGCAGGGGTTGTACAGTTTGTCTGGACACACATACTGACTGCCCTAATACCTTAAAATATGCTTAATCTGAAACCCCATTTATCAACCCCTAAAAGTACCTACAATCTACTTCAGGTGTAAACATCTTTGTCCACTGATGAAAATACATAATGAAAAAGAAGAATAAGAGCTGGTAATCATAAACAGAGATGGGTGTGGAAGGGAATATAGGTACTGCAAGGCAAAAGAAAGACAGAAAGATGTGGGGTCAACTAGAACAATCTGCCAGCTGAAGGTTTGACAGGCAAAAATTTGTGAACATGTTTCTTTCACATTGTTAGTCTTCATGACCCTTCTCCAAAATGCTTACATTCTTCTCTCCAAGCTTTATACTATCACACCTAAAATGAAAGTGAGTTTTCAATTGCTTGTGGTA
Source organism: Chloroceryle aenea (assembly GCA_013399075.1). Taxonomy (NCBI): domain Eukaryota; kingdom Metazoa; phylum Chordata; class Aves; order Coraciiformes; family Cerylidae; genus Chloroceryle; species Chloroceryle aenea. The sequence goes on along the minus strand of VWZY01012994.1, from coordinate 105,109 downwards.
AGAAATCAGAGCTGGCTAGAAAAATTAAGCTAGTGAACCCCAGGATCTCTTGAAATTACAAAGGGAAAACAGTGATGACTCAAGGGGGCTCAAGCTGGAAGCCATGTTGCACAATGCAGTTTGCTTTGTCACCGTGAATTTCAAGAGCATGCCTAAGACAGATAACTTGCATTTCCTGTAAACATAGCTGAAAATGACCATGTGGTTACAACACAGTCACACCAGAGCATGGTTTTCTTTTTCCTTTTTTAAAAATTACTTTATTTTTTCATTATTTGACATTTCAGGCATCATACTAGAGTCCAAAATAATGTCCAGCAGCACTGGCCCTAATTCTTCTTACCCTATATATATTGTATTGATTACCTTCATACCACATCTGTGATGATAAGACATTATTTAATGTAGATATTAAGACAAGTTGTCAGTCAAATAACAAAGCAGAGTATTCAGCGGTAATGGGGAGATTTCTTATAAATTTCAATTAACATGTTAGTCTGTAAGTACTAACTAATTCGACTTAGTTCTGGTTGTCTCCCATTTTCTTAGTAATTTCATTTAATAGAACTTGGCTATTCTCAAAATGAGTGTGGGTGACAGTCATCTAATAGTTACATTCATTGATCCAGATCAAGCACCCCTATGGAAAATATGTGAGTGAAAAGGCACAAGAGAACTCTAGATTGATCCAGAAATGGAGGTGGACTGATGTACATCTAAAACAGTGCTTGAACAGAGAAAATAATAGAGACAAAGATGTTTAGACCTTTTCGAGCGAATCGTGGGAGAGAGTTATTATCATATAAGGATTGAGTGGTAGTTTGGCTAGAGAGGGAGGACACAGAGCCAATCAGGGAGGCGTAGGGGACTGAATTACTGCTCAAAGCTGTAAAAAGTAAAAGCCAATCGGAAATGGGAAACAAATTAGTAACAGCAGTGAACCATCATAATCAATCAATCTTGTACAAACAGGCACTTCAGACATGCACAAAACAGCGTCTGGAAACTCGACTAAGATGATGTCTAAAGGTCCAGTTACCCTGCTGTAAACATAAAGGACATAAACCCAAAGAGAATGAGACTTGCTCATTACATGATGAAGCTGACTAAATCACCAGCATCGTGAACACAAATCCTAATAATTAGCTTATTGGGAAGGAATTTTTTTTTAAGACGCTAAACATCCCCTCTTTTTTAAACTATTTTAGTTTATATGCTCCTCTATATGTCACCTTATATTCCTAAGGGAAGATTCCATATTAAACAGTTGTGCAAAATTAAACTTGAAATAAAACTATTTTTTAAGGAAAAAAAACCCCTACTTATAACTTTGGAAATTGACATATTTGAATCCTTTCTCCATAGCTTATTTTAGGCACTTACACTTGCACACTTATTAAATGTCTTAAACAATATTTTGTAGTTAACTTATGAAGTAAAGTTATTGCATAGAGTATATTTTCATCTTTTAAATAAATAAAATGTGCTCTACTGAGATGATACTTTTTAAAAGAACTGCTGGAGGACTTTTGTTATGCAATCAGTCTATGATTCACAACAAGTATCAGATCAGAATACACCATGAATGAACATTTTAAGTTTTCATCATATCTCATGCAAAAGCATAAGACTTCTGCCGAGCTTAATGTGAGTTGCATGTGAACAGCAAGAGTAGAACTTGACTCAGAAAGCCCACCCAAAACAGAGCTAAACATGCTTATTTTTGTGGCTACAAATAGGAAAATTTGTTGACACGCTTCCACATAAATTAACATATGCTATGAAAACGCAAAAAATTAAAGACAAAATACAGCTAAATTACAACAGGTCTTGTGACATGCTAGAAAGTCAAAAGAAACACCATGCTGAAAACATGCTTTCAAACTTTCTTTGAAATAAGAAAATAAAGACAAAGTCACTTAAAAACTCAAACAGAAAAGACAAGCCCTAAAATCACTACATGCAAAACACAGTTGAAATTGTATCCATAAAAAGTTTTTATTTCCAGATTTCACAGAAGATTGACAAATGTGACTGATCTTTTGCAGCCTAGTAGTAACCCCTCCACATGAATTAAATGATTATGGTTTAACTACAATGTAGAATTGTCTTCAGGTTAATCTATATTAAATACATGATTAAGGAACATGGGATACAAGATGTGGCACAATTTCAAGGAAAAGCTGAGAGATCAATGTCAGAATTCATCTACATATTAGCAGATAATAAAACTGTTCAGTATACTCCTTTATCCCATGTAAACAAGTGGGATTTTTTTGCCTTGTCATTAGTGCATTAAATTAGGATTTTGTTGATTATCAAGGTTTTATATATGGGGTTTTAAAAACATTTAAGAAACAGACTTTTACAAATATGGGCCTGTAGGTTGACATGCCCACAATAAACAAAAATTAGAAATTAGAAAAGCACATAGTTGCTATTTTACAAACTACAATTTAAATGAACTGAAAATGTGACACATTATTTTCACAGGAATCCCTTTATGAAATAGTTTATTTCAGGTCCAGATTGAATTAATACTATGTGATTTTAAAATGGATTTATTACATCCTCTTTTCTATTTAATAACACAGAACACCCACCTACACACCAATCTGTATTAAGATGTTGTGCCTTTATAGAAAAAGGAAGGAATCAGCAACAGTAGTTACTGTTATTAACACTCTTAACAAAAATGTAAAAATAAATAAATATTTTAAATTTGGGCATGGAAAACATAAAATACAAAATACAATCTTGGTTCAGTTGGAATTTGGGGTCCATGAAAATTTAACAATGCTGTCCTTAGGATATTTGACAAACTCTCACTTCAAAATTTCTTTTTTCTCATAGCTAGGGCTAAACCAGAGAATGATCTTACATACTGTTTACAAAACTAAATTGTCAAGACTAGCACTATAGAAATACATCATTCTTCAACAACTATTGTAAAATAGTTACCAATGTACATATAATAAAGCAAAATGAAGTCACTTTCACTCCAAAAGTATTTTTTTCTCCAAAATGAGATTAACTATTTGGAAATCAAAATATTTTTGTTCTGCCTCAAAGACTTAGCTCTACCAAGCAGCCCTAGCAGCTCTCTAGTCTCATGGCAGAAGTCTTAGCTCTGAGTGAGGTTTAAAAGATGCCTACCCTGAGAAAAGGGGAGGCCATATTTTCAGATTCTGATCCAGAACTGTTCAAAACAGTTACACATTGCAAAGCTGTTGGCTAAAAATCCAGAAAAAAACAAACAAACAAACCAACCACCAAACAGAAAAAAAATCCAGCCAAACAAACAAACTTGCAAGGAGCAGAACGTTCAACTCCATCTTCCAGCTAAGTGGATTTTGATTGCCTCTAGGTTTAAAAGCAACTAAGTGGGATACTGGAGAAGTGTCACTTGCACTCTGAAGCCAATACCTCTTTTAGATGACTAAATCTTTCATATGGGTCAAGTTCACATGAAAAGCTATATGAGGGGTTGCTCACTGTGAGAAAGCTATTCTAGTCTGTTTTTGCCATGGAGACAAACTGCAGTACTGCCTTCAGCACTGTAATGTGTATGATTAACAGACAGTGTGGATAAACTAAGGGAAGAAATTTCCTGCTATCTTGCAAAGCAGGTGACTAAATCCAGACATCTCTTTTTCAACTTTTGATATTTGCACCTGTTTTCAATGGGCATGTTTTACCCTTAGCTTGGAAATAAGTTAGTAGAATTTCCTTAGAAACTCAGGGAATAAGTGTTTTGTGAGCACCTACCTAATAAAAAAAGTAGTGTCTAATTCAGACCTGTAATAATTCTATTTACTTTTCTTGTATTTCAAAGCATCTTATTTAGTTCATAAGAGAAAATGAGATAATTGTTTAATTGCACCCAATTACCCAATTAAGTGTGACACATTTTATACTTAAATGAGGAGAGAAAACAATAGCTTTTGAGGCATGACTCAATTTAGTTCTTTGGCTGATTGGCAGATTGAAGTCTTTGTGTGAGCGTTGGGTCCCTNTGGGTGAGCGTTGGGCCCCTCCACAAGCCACTCAAACCACTTAACATCAGTTATTTTCCTCTACGAAAAATCAGGCTTCCTCATTTGATGAGACCTTTTGTGAGGTCCTTATTATTACCCCTCCCCTACCTTCACTCTCCCATGTGTCACTGAGACTTCTAAAATTTGTGCAACATGTTAATGATTTTAATCCTGTATTTCACAGAAAACTTGTAGAATGGGAAAAATGTGGCTGACTTCTCCTCAGCTATTCCAGTTCCGAAGGAATAACAGACTTATACATGAAATCCTGCATGTTAATGAGAAATAGGTTATTTTCATGTTTACTCAAAGAAAGCTTGCCACAGCTGTGACTCACTAGCATATGGGCTTTTCTAACAAATACAGATTTTTGGATAACACATATGGACATAGGATCTCATTCTCAGATGTAGAACTGTGGACTATTCTAAATGTCAAGACAAAATGTCAAATTTATCTATGGACTTATTCCATCCAGTGAGAAGTGAAGCCAGAGATTAATTTGATCCTTCCTGGACAAGGTAAAATGGGAAACCCTTTAGGTAAGTTCTAGATTAGTGAATGAAGTTCTGTAATGACAGGACAAGAAAAAGTGAAAGGAAAGGAAGACATTTGCTGGGCTGGTAGTTTAGTCTGTGGATTTTTACAACATCTTCATATTGAATTGACAATTTTATGACAAGTACAACACAAGTGAGCCTAAATCATTGTCTAAATATCACCAAAGATTACATATTGCTTTCCCATAATTTATTAAAAAAAAACCCAAAACATGCCTAACCATCTGTATAGGGAGTATTTCATACTTGTGGATCTGCTGGAAATACAAATTTACCACAGCAAGGGTTTTCCTTTCAAATTATTTTGATAGTGATAGATGATCAGAACTTTCCTTACACAAAATATATGATTACTAGCATTTTTGGAAAAAGGCTGTTTAGAAAGCTTTTGAAGTATTTAAGTTTATGACAACCCAGAATTTTATAGGAGTGGCTCATTCACCTCTCCCAGTAAAAACTGGCAATCTGTATATGTCAATGTAATTTAAGTTTTCTTCTCTAAGACTTCTTCACATTATAAACCATCTCCCCTATTCTCCCTGTAAGCAACTGGTGTGCCTGGAAAGCTTCAATAAATCATGATAATAACAATGATGTCAAATCATCTGTCCTAATGCAGTTGTGCTGACTTGGCATACACTGATTCTTAAAGTACACTGACCACACTGTCATTTATTTTATCTGTAGGCAACGTTCAGAAATGGTAACATCTTACAGGGTAGATAAGGCCACTGTATGAGGCTGACTGCAGTAAAAGAAACCCAGCACACAACGACATCAGCCCCAATCCCTTCTTCTAAACTGCCTGCTTTGTCCCAGCAGTGTTCTACTGCCTAGTTGTGCTACCTGGTCAGAAAACACACATCTGAGAGTGAAAGAACAATAAAGCTGGTATCCTGAATGTACAGCCTTTCTGTAGTTTCTCTACATTTGTCTTGAAAAGATTTGTCCTGCATGTTATTTAGCCATGTGTTACTATGTGGAATTCGATAAATAATCCAGGCAGGATCTAAATATCTAAATTAAATTCAGCCAGATTTTAATGAAACAGATGAAACAGTAGCCTTATTTGAAGTTAATCTGAGTTAAGTGAGGTTCTAGCACAAGACTTATACCTTGATTTCAATGGGGCTAAGAGTACATATTAAGAAATGCTAATTAGCAAGCATTATACAGCATGACAAATGTGTAGCAGGAATTTTCTCCTTCATATTTGGTTGCATGATGAGTAATAAAATGGCCTGACTTGTGTCTAGGGGTCTTAGGTGGTACAGTAGTAGAAAAAAGAAAATCTTAACATGATTTCTGTACTATATTTTTAATAATAATTTTAATCCTCCATTTTGTGACAAAGTTTGCATCAAAAAAACCTCACAATAGAAATCCGAGAGATTGTGGAAGCTTTGCTCAACTAGCTTCACAGAAGACTACAGACTTTCCAGATAAACTATAGCACTGCAAAGTAAGATACTAAATTAGAAGATGCACTCTGGAAACACACCTAATTTGCCCCAGTTACTAAAGAGCAAGGCCAGGGTAAAATTCAGGCCCAAATTAAGTGCTCTGAAGATCCACTCCTGCTGGGGAAACACGACATTAATACAGCTACTAGTCAGAAGATCAGAAATTATATTTAATTTTATTTATTT
>VWZY01012994.1:65555-81236 GCA_013399075.1 Chloroceryle aenea | reverse complement strand
CTGCACTTTTATATTATATTTTATAATAGAAAAATAATAAAATATTAATGCAAACAAAGATCAGACACTTTGTGTGCTTTATTGCAACTTAATGTCTTTACTGTCTTCTAATTTAAGTAATTTGAACTTCTGTTTCAATCTCCACAGGCTAATACAAGTCTAAATATAAAATATCCTGACAAGCAAAACTTCTAAAACTGGTCAGATGATCACATACCACTAGTAAGATTGTTTCTTTAATAAAGGAAAAGACAATAACAAAAAACATACAGTACCTCATCTAGTTCCATTTCATCTGGACTCTCCCATGGTTTGATAAACTTTCCACGAGACCTCTTTAAAGGCACAATAACTATGTAATACCCTCTGTAAAGTAAACAGTTGGACAAAAGTTAATTTGAAGGTAAAAGGAATAGATAAATTGTTAGTGTAGGTGTCTGTTCAGAAGAACTTAAGTGAACAGAAGTATGCTGAGAACAATCTTTTGCACACTGTTATGTCACTGCAGTCTTCAAAACACAGTTGTAAAGAGTCACACTCTTCAAACCACCTAAACCAGCGTAAAACATCTGACAAACAAAAGGCACTAATTACCTACCTTTTCATGTAAATATGTAAATATTTATGAGAAACTTTAATTACAGTGTTCTAAAATGCCTACATTTGACTGCAGTTTATTATTTCATTTGAAATAAGAGCCATGGGATATTTGTGCCCTGCCACAGTCACACTGGAAAAAAAAAACAAACACCAAACCCCTAAATTGAAACATATTACCATATATTTAAATCTCAATTATCACCTCATCTTGCCCTATTTTCATATATAATTATAATAGTAGGCATAATGTGTTTGTTGATGCCAATACTATTAAACCCAGAAAATAAAGAAGACATAGCATACACTCCACCCAGCCCCATGTTAAGAGTATCAATCAGCATTAACTTTACCTGCTTAAGTATTCTGTTCACAGTCAAGAGAGCTTGATATATGCTCTCTTTACAGCTAGGATTTGCAAATTACATATATCAGTTTTCCTCTGAAACATTTTTCTGAAAATATCTTCCTTCTTTCCCCCAGAATAGATTGTACTTTCTAGTATAATAGAGATATGGCACTTTCCTTGCTTCCTTCACAAAGCCTGGATACATGTCAAGTAGATCCATAACTTCATATTAATGTGAGGATAGAAGCAGTAGGATCACAACAGCAGGACATCAGGATGATATAATATACATCTTCTTGATAAACACACTTGTCAAAGAGTCAAGACTTCTCCACCTCAGAGGAGAGGGAAAGAAGCTGCTCTCCTTTGTTTCTAGTAACAAGAGAGCTTATTATTAAGAAGTTGTCGCTAGCTCTCCATTATGGAAGATAATTTTAGTGGTTTGTGGGTCATCATTCTCTTCTAGTCTGTCATTTTTTACAGCCTGTTCAAATTTTGGCAGCACTGACAATTCATTTTACTCATGCAAAGGATTTGAAAAACCTGAAGTAATTACTGAAGGGGATTCTACAGAAAAGGACTTGTCCTAACTTAGATTAAAAACTACCTGAGCCTAAACTGATTCTAAATCTTTCCTCCATACCATTGCACACCATTGGTCCATTTTAATGGTTTCTTCTTAATCTAAGCTCCTTTGTATAAAAGAAATGTAACATAACTTTGGATTTTTAACTGTGGTAGTAAATGCACACATTTATTAATTTTTGTGTTAAGAATTTTGAGAAATTTCCCTGTGGAAATGTTGAACTCCAACAGAAGGTGCTAGAAACAAGAAGTGTTAGCCACATATTTTTAACTGCTACTCNTCCTGCTCGTAACTTTGATCATACACTAAGACTTTAATCAAAACCAGAGTATTTTAAAGATGAAAGTACATCAGCATCAAGTGGAGAAATGAAACTGTTCTCATAAGCGTACAGTGCTGCAAACTGCAAAGGATAGCACAGTTCTGTTATTTCTATCTAGCTTCAGAAATGCAGCATCTCTTGAAAAGCATGTTTTATTATTTGCTTTATTTTTCGCTTGTCTGTTTTGAGTTGTTTTGTTTTGGTTTGTTTTCTCTTTTGGGGAAGAATGAGAAATGGAGCATTTGCTTGAATATTGCCTGAGCTACTGAGTGTTACAAAGGACAAAATCTTCCACAGAAGTCTGTTTTTACCTAAGACTTTGTGAAGATGGAAGGGATTCAGAGAAACATGAACTGTCCTTTACAAATAGAAATTGCTTTGGATTAACCCAAGAATAAGGTGAGCTATACTGCAATTTCTATCCTGTATCTCCATCAAACACTGAAATAATGAAAATTACTTCTATCATCTTTAATAAATTACAAAGGCTCTTGTAACATTACCCTCAACCCCATTAGTATTTACTTATAATTCATTAGAGCAAACCATTAACTGTTTCACCTTCTGAGTAATTATTATTATTGAAAGATTCACAGTGCTTATTACTTCATTGTAAGATAGAGACAATCATGAGAATATAATGTACCCATAAAGGAACAGCAACTGTAAAACTGTCAACACAGCTATTACAGAGAATTGTTCATACTCTACAAAAACTATATTTGCAATAATCTTACTTATTCTATCAAGCATCAGGTAAGCTTTTCCTGTTCAGCATGTAGTTGTGTTGGCATGTCATCTTCCAAGAGTAAAGTCAATCTCTTTTTCTTTTTTTTTTTCCCCCTCTATCTCAACCATGATAGCATCTTCTTAGGAAATAGATACAGAAGGAGATACACTATTTGCAAAATTGGCAGTTGGACGCCACAGGTTTAATATACTTTTCCTGATATCGTTTAACCTCTCAATTTTTTTATACAAAATATAAAAGGAAGGGCATTAGCTCTTTTTTTCCACTGTTATCTTCTCCTGTTTGACCAGCTACCCTCCACTTTTTTTCTCTCTGTGAATGTTCTGCCTCATAAATCTTTTTTGACTCATTCCATCTTCAGTCTTCCTTAGCTGCATTTGTTACTGACCACATCTTATTCAATCTAATGATAATGACTACATTTTTCAGTTTTTCATCCCTTTAATGTCTCAAAGTCATTTCTTTCTTGACCTCATCTGCCTGTAAATCCTCAGTCAGTAATGAAAAAGGGGAGCAGCTTTCTACAAAGCTGTCAGTAAAAATCCACCAGGGAAAGGCCAAGTTGAATCCCCAACAATATTTAAAGACTTGCTCATTTTCCTCCCCATTTCCTTTACATTACACTTGGGAACCTTACAGACCAACAAGAATCACTATAAGCTGAGCAATAACACTTATTGATTGTACCATGCTTCATGTTTTCTTGGCAAATCCTTATTGTCTACCCTATCTAATCCCTGCTGACTGTGTGCTGTCAGCTCTTTAGTCCTATTTCTGTGCCCTGGTTTGAGTTAGAACAGAACTAATTCTGTTCAGTGATTTTACTTCTCAGCTAAGTCTCTTCATGTAACTGCACTTTCTGAAGTTAACACCATATTTTTACAGACAGTCTGATTATGCTTGATGTTTAGAGGTACTACCAAGGATTGGTGTGGAGGAGGGATCTTGCTTATATTTGCTTCTATGAAGACCAATATCACTGCTAAATCTTGTGTGTCACCTTGGTGGCTACAGAAATTAAAAGGGTACACCTGCAGAGAGGAGCAGACAGGACAGGTGAACCTAAACTGACCACTGAGGGACTCCATCCCATGCACGTCATTTTCAGTATAAAGCTGACGGATCATGAGGGTCAAGCTCTCTTCTTCAACATCCAAGGAGTACTCCATCCATTCTATCTCTGGTCCCATTCCATGTGTTTCTAAATCCAGTTCCAAAGTGCTTAGCTACTCCTCATAGGACAATCCTTCTAGCCCTTTCACCAGCTTTTTTCCTCTGCTGAATGCATTCAGGTATCTTACCAACAGAATCTGGCATTTGTTCTTGTTAAATTTCATGCCACTGATGACTGTCCAATGCCCCAGTCTACCCAGATTCCTCTTCAAGGTCTCTTGTCCCCCAGAAGAGTCAACAGCACTTCCCAGTTTAATATTCTCAGATCTTAGTCCAGTACTAGTCCAAACACTACTGTGGAATGCTGTATTTTCTGTACTGTTATGAAGAATAAAGCCCTGGTCCACCACTACAGATCTTAATTTTATTAACAATAAGAATAACCACCTTTCTGGAGATAAAAACAATGGTATGTTATTCATTTACTCACTTTATATTCTCATCTGAAGGTACTTCTGGAAGTTCTACAGTTATCATGCCATCTAAGTTGGTCTTTCCAATGAAGACTGGCTTGGTGCGAAGCACGTCTGGTGCAGTCTTTGCTGTCACTCTGTGCTGAAGACCCCCAGCACTATTCCCTCTGTTTGTCAGCACAAATGAATATGATGTCTCGGGCTTCAAGTTAGTGATCAGCTTTTGAGTAGCACGTCCATCAACCTCCACCACCATTTTCCCATCATCATAAAGGATCTAAGTTAATATATAAATTGAAATTGGTTTTCGTTACTAAGGGAAGGCACTGTCACAATGAATTCAGGAATGAACCTAGCTATAAATTTTAAATGGGCATTTTAGGCTGTAAGATAGTACTGAATTCACTACTGCTATTAAAAGAGGGGAAAAAAAAAAAATTAAAGCAGTATAAGCATTCATAAAATCCAGTTTCACTTATTCAAATTCAATAGTTTTGCTTGAACCACTTGAAGCATTTATATTAAAGCACACTTGTTAAAGGTACCTTGATTCACATTTCTTATTCACAATGGTTTTTGCAATATTTAGTTCATAAAATGCTGTTCCTCACTTGCCACTACCTGAGTTGACACAAGTGATGAAGACTGATTCAGGAAGAAATGCCAGCCAGACTGTAGGTCACACTGAGTCTCTTCATCTGGCTAATACTATAATTAGTGGAGTAAAAGAGTTATGACACAAAAATGTGGTGGTGTAAAAGTGAGGAGACAAACCCCCAAATGGTACTTAGTTGCAATCACTACAGAAATGACTAAAAAAAAAGAAGAATCTTATTATTTTCTTTCACTGTTTTCTCTAAAATATAGTAGCAATGAACCACAAATTAGCAAAGTGTTCATTCCATATATAATAACCAGTATGGGCCTGACTTGGAAATACTGCCACAACCATGGAAAGGTCATGTTGTCAGATGATTGAATTTAGCATCTTCAGTCAATATTGTTCATTTATTTGTATTCTTAAATATAACAATATTGAAACCATCCATGTGTTCAGTAAGCTACTTAAGTAGGTGAATGACATCCTCTAGTTTTTGCATTTTCTCCTGTACAAATGGAAAGTAACTTACTTTGAAAGGCAAGGCTGAATTGTAATTTTCTGGAATTTCCCAGGACAGCAAAACAGAAGTCTTCATTACTGCTTTAACATGAAAATTTTTTGCAAACACTGCTGGAAAAAAAAGAAACAATGTATATAAACAATATCTTGGAGCTAATACCTTCGTATTTCCACTGCTATCTGGGAGTATTAGCTTTCCTTTTGGTCAAAAACCAAGGATTCAATTCTCCTACCTTTTTCTTCATACCTAAATATAAAATTTTAACTCATTCTCACTCTTATCTAGTGACAACTCAAAATGTACATTTTCCTTACCTGAAAAAATTGTGAAGATGTTAGCCAGAACTTGCTTGGTAAGGGACAACTGAATTCTAAGGCATCCAAAATATATTAAGATTTACATACTTTACCTTTTGTGTTTGATGAACCTATTTTATGAATGGGCCAGTCAGTTTTATTTACTGCTTCAAAAATACTGATATCCAAAGACCGATACTCCTTTAAAGGTCAACGCCATAAGCAGACAAATCCTACCTTGATCCACGGGTAGTGTCCTGAACTGGACACTTGGACTATATGGACCAGGCCCTTTGCTTGTGTGGGCACGTACTTTTACATCGTATGTGGTATCTGGTTTTAAGCCAGAAAGTGTCATAGTGGTATCAGCGGGAACAACAGGGAGTTCAACTGGCTGGTAAGCAACATTGATATCTCTGTACAAGATGGTATATTTGGTGATAATGCCATTTCTCTCTGCCAAGAGTGGCAGCTGCCAAGTTAATTGAACTGATGTAGAAGTAGAGCTTTCCGAGTGAAGATTTTGGGGAAATCCACTGGGTACCTCTTCAGGAACAGAAATCTCTTTAACCATCTCCTCCCCAAATCCCATTTTATTTCTAGCTGAGAGCCTGAAGACATAAGAAGCTCCTTTGTGAATGTCTGTGGCTGTGAAGTGATCTTCCTTCTCTGAGAACTCCATGGTCGTAAAAGTATCCACGTCTTTGCGACCAAACTTCAGACGATAACCCTGCAGTGGGCCAAAAGTGTCCATAGGAGGATGCCACTGAATTAGAGCCGTGTTCATCTGTGTGTGGCTAATCACAAGCCGAGGTTTGCCTGGAACTGTAGCACAATGTTATTTAAAGATAATAAATATAAACACAACTGCATGTACAACTCTTGAGGTTAGTTTTAGCAGGAATAGGGATAAATTTTCTCTTCCCTCACTTAATTCCACAAATTACTGTCTTATGGCAGAAATAATGTCTGCCTCCTGCACTACTGAGTCTTACAGTATAATGAACTATGACATAAAAGTCTTTTACTGTTTGTTGTCTTCTTCCCTTATCATTATTTGTAAATATAGAGAACATTCAGAGGCTCAGGACTCAGGAACAAAACTCTCAAAGTAAAACTCCAAACAGATGTCTAATAAATGGTTCTGTCTCACAAATCCTTGCTTGCAAAAAAAAAAAAAAAGAGTAGTTATAAATAATAATTTAATCCAAGGCACATTTCTGCCATTCCTGTAAATTGAGAAATAATTAAGGATAACAGTAATAATATAGTAGTAGCAGTAATAATGGAGAATGTAGGAGTTTCTAGATATGTTTAACATAACTTCTGTCACTGATTGTAAAAATGTGATAGAAGGGACCAGCCTTATCACCAACAATCATTACTATGGATAATAGAATACTGTCATTCCACTTTCAATACACAAATCATCTCAAGTGTGGGATTTTTCAGCTTGGAGTAGTAGCACTGTTTAAAACGTAATTTCTTGATTGTCCTCACTTAACACATATGATTTAGTTTCCAGCATGATCTTGATGCACATGAACTGGATTTCTTCTGAAGAAGGCTAAATTGGAAGTTCTTCTTGAGCTGCACACCAGATACACTCAAATCGGTAACTGGGTCCTATTAGTCCAAAGTGATGACTTGTCTTTCAGAGAAGTTCAAACTGTAAGTGTGGTGAGGACATCATATCTAGAGGATTGAGTTATCCCTAATCAAGGGGGAAATCCCATTATAGAACTTACATGATGTACGTTTTTGGTATCCCAGTATCAATTGCTCTCATTTGTGATTTCTGTTTAAAGTATATATTTTATATTTATTAATATTTATTTATAATAATGTATTTTATTTATATTTTCATTAGCACTTCAATTTGAAAATAGTCTATTACAATGATTTATTTGATAATGAAGTATATTTGTAACTATTCAGAAATTTGGTGTTCATCGTGTACCAATTCCTGACAGATCAAGAGACTAGAATAATTTTGGGAGTAGTAGTGACATGATAACATAGTCTTCCATGAAGACTAATTAGTTCCACCCACATTCAAAGCCTTCCCACATGAATGTACCCACTGCACTATGAGCTCTGGTTCCTGTATTTAAAAACTTCAATTTTATTACTTATCTTTGTTTCTCAGACCCAGTAAATCAGATTCTTATTGTCAGAAGTTCTTGACTACCATTCCATAATGAATTAGGAATAAGGAGTAAGGGATGGCATAGCTTGAAAAAAAATCTGCATTTAATAAGCTCCTTCGTCATTATATCCCTGATTATTTTGTGATATTACTTGTAATTGGATAAGAGTTATAGCTAGCTTTTATACACATTTTCCAAATATCCTTCATTTTAAATGTCTAGTTCACCTGCAAGTGTTATTTTCAGAAATTTTATGATTTTTTTCTTGCACTTTCTGTTGTGTAAAGAATATCTCTCTGATTCATTCTGACTTTTCCTCATTGATTATTATGAGTCTTCATGGAACAAAGAAAAGTCTGTGAAGGCCTTTTGTGGGCCAAATTTTTCTCTACATTATAACTGTTACTGAATCCAATGGAGCATATGAAAGAACAGTCCACACAAGTAGAATAAATCCTTCAGCTTTCTAGAGGAGAGACTGCTGGAAAGTTTAATTAAATTATTTTTGTGATAAATTGTTTTTTTTTCTTGAGGCAGACCTCATAGTTAGAACTAATTTTTAACTTCTGGGGAAACTAGAGAGAAAAAATAAATTACTATTTGCTCTTCAATAGAACAGAACTTCTAAAGCTTCCTTATCCAATAAAATACCTTGTGATTAAAATGGTAAATAACAATGGCAACTTTTTTATTATTATTATTATGGAGCCTATCTGATTTTGTGAAGTGTATAATTTTTTTTTTTTTTCTATTAACAGGCAAACATTGGCAGAGGGAAAAAAATGGTTTTCTCTCTCTTTTATTTATAATAGCTTTCAGTTAGCATTTTTTTTTTATTATGATCACTTGTAAATATTACAGTCTTGTGGGACAAACAACGGGATTCTGTGCATTTTTATGTAGAGTAGCAATGGAATAGATTTATCTAGAAACTTCTGATAATAATACCTGAATTTGCCATGAGTTTAAAAGAAGTGGAATTGCTCATGAAAAAATATATTCTCTGATCTGGTGAAAAACACCTACATTACTACACAGCAAGACGGCCCTCACA
The DNA here is from genome assembly GCA_013399075.1 of Chloroceryle aenea. Classification (NCBI taxonomy): domain Eukaryota; kingdom Metazoa; phylum Chordata; class Aves; order Coraciiformes; family Cerylidae; genus Chloroceryle; species Chloroceryle aenea. The sequence continues at coordinate 72,424 of VWZY01012994.1, read as the reverse complement.
CATGTCTTTACAGTCAATAGTCATTACATCCAATGGTTGTAATGGCATGCCATTACTAGCAGAAGCTCATGCAAGCTTCCTTTGCCAAGTTACCCAAAGTAATTAGTTTCTGTTAGCTGCTATACAATATAACACCATTTTAATGTACATTTTCTGCTCTTGAGTAAAATCCACATTTCAGGTGTGCTGTTCAGCACAAAGAGTAAATTCAAAATAATGGACAAGATGTTTTACTATGAGACTCTTCAACTGCTGAGGCCCAGAAGTTCAAGGTCTGATTAAATCCTCCAGAAAAAAAGATGTATGATATCACTGACTAGTAAGTATTATTCTGCAATTGTTTTTATTGTTAATAACATATTCTGTAACTTCTGTCACAAGTATTTTAAAATTTTCAAGTAATTTGACTTGGAAATGTGTAGTAACATTTTTTCTTCTATTTCATTAAAAAACACTAGGAAATAATAGAAGACAGAAACATACTCTGGAGTAAAAATACTAACTGTATTTAGAGAATTCACTAAAAATTGCACATACTGTACTGCAGACCCATTTACATTTGGTAAACACATATAAAAATGTAAATAATGCTTTTACATCACTAACAGAACACAGATGAATAGTGACTTATCATCTGAGCAAGTTATGAATAGTAAGTTTCTTCTGTAAACATTTAGTCCTTTATTCTCCTTTCATATCTGTTATGGATACAGTCTCACTCACTTTAATACAGCTGCACCTGACTTAAACCTTTAAAAATTAGACTAGAAAGTTAGACTCTTCATTTGTTTTATTGTACTATGTGAATTGTATCTTTTTAGAATAAAAAAAAAAACAAAAAAAAAACATATGGAAACTCTCAGAGAATAGAAGGGTATTTCAGACCTGCAAGCCCTCTGTATAGTTGCATCATTTCTTCACCTGCCTGATGCACTGTTATAGAAAGACAGTGAACTGGAAACTCTTGGTAATGACCATATTTATTGTCTCCTTTTTCAAAAACCTGCATATGAATTTTCCTTACAAGAAGAACTCAACCACAGCAAGCTGTAACAGCAAGTGAAGAAGTGTTCATACAACCTGGAATGTATGAAGGAGCAAAATAGGAACTAGCTGTTATCCTAGAGACCAGGAGTAAACATTACTTGTTCACAGGCTGAAGCAAACAGCAAGAACAGTGTAATATGTATATTACATTTACAGGCATGCCTCTCACTTTCAATTGCTCTTCAGTCACTCAGGGTTTTATAGGACATTGCATTCATTCGTCTTTGTAAAGTAGAAGCATCAGAGATCTTGGAAGAGTGAAATATGAATAGTCAATAAGGACTAAATGCAGAGAAGCATTAAGTTTTGGAAGCATGTTTAAATAGATTATGTTTATTACCAGAAACTTAACAAAATCATAATCTATATAATTACATCTATTTAAAATGGAAATTGAAATTTAAAAAGAATATTGGATTGAATGTTTTTTTTTTTTGTTTGTTTGTTTGTTTTAAAATCAAATTCAAATATTAAGGGAGAATTATGTATCACTTTTTTTGCCAGACCATGAGAATTAAGGAAAGATAAAAAGTTGGAGGCTAAATTTCAGTATCAGTCAAGAGTAATGACTAGAAGGTACTCTGAAATGAAACTGTGTGATATAGCTAACCACCAAGACTGATCTTTTTTCCAAGGAAAATGATTAGACAAGGATATAGATGTTTCTGATATTAATACAAGATATGCTTTATATTCAGTGTCTGTTTTAAAAATTGAGACAATCAGAATAAATGGAAATACCTTTTGGACTTTATATATAGGCATAAACAATACAGTATTATTAAGATTGCTTTTAATGGTGCTACAGTGGTTTGTGTATGTTTGGAATGGAATAAATATACAAAACCAAGAGAATGAACATGTACAGGCTGTGAACACCTGTAGGTAAACACCACACTAAGGCTGTGCTGGCATCATTTGTTTAAGATATGCCACAGTGAATGTTTTAAATTTTTAAAAAAACCCCAAGCCTTGTTGCTCATCTATAAAGAAATTCAGTTCATCTAATCAGTGCTAACTGAATCAGCTGAATTGGACATGCAGTCGGATACCCACCATCTAGTACTACCTGTGATCAAATGCAGACTGAACACAGTGCATGATATATTTTCCCCCAATTTATACCTCAAATTGCCACTGAACTAATATGGGTTTCAAGGTTTCACAGGCTGGACTTTCATTCTGCTTTCTATTTCTCTGCTTTAATAATCTCATTCTTCTAAGTTGTGACTGTCGTACAGACAGGTTATTTTACTGTTCTTACAGACAAGCAGCAGCATTGCTGTTCTTACAAAGATCGGGAAGCCCTTTACAAGTTTTTCAAATACCCTTCTCAGATCTGAGTTTCTATTATACCTTCTTCAAGAAGACACAATCATGGAGGAGCTACTAGAAAGTATAAAAAGTATTATGATTTGGCTACATCTTGAATTGAGGAAGGGACAAAGGGCAACACTGGTTCAGTTTTTATCTAAGTAAATGCAGGGCCAAATACTGAAACAGAAAACCCTATGCCCTATAAACACTTTTTACACAACAGAAGACTTCCAGATAGGAGCAAAACACTATTAGTAGAAGTCAAAGGATATATTCAGAGAATAAAGGGTATGTGAGCATTACCTGCACCAGTAGTAGATACAAGTTTTGGCTTGCTGCGTGCTCCATCACCTTTTGTTGTATAAGCTGTCACAGTGAAGGAGTATGTAGTTTCAGGCTGAAGCCCAGAAATTATCATTTCCTAAGATGAAATAAAACAATAAGAATGTATTAAAAATAGATTGTATTCCAAGAAACCACGGAATCCTTCAGACATAGGCTGTATATTACATACACTGCACATGCTTTTGTGCTACTGGTAGTGATAGCAAGCATTTGAGAACCAACAGACTGTTCTGTGTGAAATACTTCATAATGAGAGATGCTTTGCTCGGGCAGTAAAAGACAGCACACTTCTAAATAAAATATCTCAGGTAGCTTAAATCACAAAGCCAAAGGCTTAGTGGTATCAACAGTGAATAAAAGCTTCTGAAATACTCTGCCTGAGGAATACTACCGATATTCTGAAATGCATGCATATGTAGTTATGAGAAACTCCGTTTAACTTGGTTGTTTATAGGACACCACTGATACAGTTATAAAATGTAGTAAGAAGAGTGGTGCATTTGTATCAACACTTTGTAACTAAGGATAGATTAGCTGAACAAGAAAAAGTTGTTACTTTTGTAATACTTTCATTGCATCCTGTGTCATTGGTTGTATTGTGCATCTATGTATCTCAAAGGACCTCAGAAACAACTCACTCTTCAGGTCTAAAAGAGCTACCTGAAACACCATTAAAAAATTTGATGAGACAACAAATCTGATCAAATCTGACATCCCTCAAGAAAACAACAGCAGTCAGAAGTAGCTTTTCAGCTAGCACAGGTGAATGGAAGAAAGATCAAACTGTGTCAAAGCAAAGAGAATTTTTTTATTCATTTGTGGCCACTCACACGTACATACACCCAGATGATGCTGAAAGGCCAGCCATCTGAAAAGAACTAAATTCATGTCATGCTATAAGGTCAGTAAGAGGAATTTAAGCCTTGACACTCATGCTATAAATAAATCTTATATGCAGATATAAAAAGGACAGTATTTGGAGGCAACTGATACAAAGTTCCCAGCTCATGAACTTCCAGTCTATAACCACTGCATTACTCCTTCGTATTTTCACATGCTTGAATGGATTTACATTGTATTTCCCTGCTGCCAGAGAGATGGTGCATTTATGCACCTAGAACAAATAGCAAATATACAACCATACATCCCTAAGGTATAATAAGCCTAAAAGTTAATATAAAAAATTATGGGCCAGACTATCCACAGTAAATGTTTTTTTCAAGATAGTGGGTATGAGCTTAGTACAGATATGATCTGAATTTGTCATCTTGTTTACAGTCAGTTATTAGTAATTTAGAAAAAAACAAGGTAATGATCAGAACAAGTGAGCAAAACAGCTCAAGAAAAATATATTTAAAAAACCTGCCTCCCCCCCATCCCCAGCTCCTTAGGCTCTATCTCAGAATTCAATTGATCCTAAAGGCCAAAATCAGCAAGATAGACATCATCTTTCATAAGGAAACTTGATGTTAACAAAATAAAATTGTAAAAGGAAATAAAAATAGTTGCCATCCTTTTAAACAGTGATGATGATATTAGTCTCATCTAAAACACACACTTATGGTGTAAGATAAGACTGCATATAGTGTTGTAATTTAGAAGCATGATTTGGACAGAGCAAACACTATTACTTAGGCATAAACACTGCGGGGCATTTGGCTTTCCTGACAGAGTACAAAAATACGTTTATCAAATTACCAAAAAGAAAAGCTATTAGACCTCAACTCTAGGGTACACATAAAAATGTTATAAAAAAGTTATCATTTAAAATGAATCCAGAAAAATCTGCAAATTTGAACCACTTTTCTTTCAGTTTTTTTCTAACATCTTCTTGTGAAGAGGAAATTGTGAGGCATGACCAGTGACATGTCTTAAAAAAAATAAACCAAACTATTTCTGTACATTTGGCATCATGCTAAACCCCGGAACAAGCAAGCAACAATAACCCCCACTCTCAGTAGGAAAAGAAGGGGGGAAAAAAAATGCTATAAGGGAAAAGCTATGATCATAGGAGCATGCATTTGTGCATGCAACAACAAAAAAAAAAACAAAAAAACCNAACAAAAAAAAAAACAAAAAAAAACAACTACAACAACAACAAAAAGTAGAAGGAGGCTACAAGCAAACAAGCAAAAGGAGTTAAAAAACAAATCCCAAACCCAACACGCATTGTTTTTCTGGCCCGTCAAAAGTTACTCACATGTTCAGTAGTATCATCATATTCCCACTGATTGAGAATAATTGAGAATGTTGGAAGGAAAAACAAAAGAAATTAAGCAATTTGTAGCCTGGTTGAGGTAATGTTTTCTGCTTAATAGTAAAATAAAAATGAAAGATGTCTGGAAAAATCATGTACAGTTTGAATTAATCATGTAGAATTATGTAAAATTTCATTAATGAAATCAGGACAGGCATTTTAATTCCATTTCTGCTCTCTCTAAAAACAAATCACTTCTCCTTCCTTGAAAGGTGAAAGCAGTAATGAATTGTCTTGTATCATGTAGTAATATTTTATAATAGATTGCATTAGTAGAAACTACCATGGCGGAATTAAAGGCTTGGTTTATTTAATCATGTTACTAGGCTATATGCTTGAGTTTCCTAAATGAATTCAAGTCCTTACTTAAATGGCTAGCAGGATTTTTTAGTCTTGAAACATAACAACCCTATCTTTTACCATTAAGGTTTTCATACCTGCACAAGCCCTGATGAAATGTGTCATAGAAGTATTATAGGTAGGAAGGAGTGGTGGGAGGAGACAGGATGTGACTATCCAGAGGGAACCAATAGTATATAGGCAGGTCAAAGAGAAAATTGGTAAACAAGGAAATATGACTTTTGCCTTTATTATATGTGGGCTACAATATCTCGTCTAGAACCCCATTTCTGACCTTATATTGTTTATTTTAAATTGCTACCACATAGAGGCTGAAAGTGAAAATCTGTGCAGGGAAGGGGAAAACAAAGGACAGCAGCATCTCCTTTTTCATCACCCTCTCCCTTTTCCCTTTCCCTTCCCACCTCCTTGTCTCCCCATGTTTCCATTTTTCCACTCCACTGAATATAACCTGTAAGAACACTGTATTTTGCAAAACAGGTAAGTACATATAGATAGACAGACAGACTGACAGGTAAAGTTGCAATGAAGACCTCCAGGAACACAGACAATACTTTTGAGAACAGGATCATCAGGAAAACACAGGTGTGAAAGACCTGTTCACAAAAAAAGGTAACTGCACAGCTGAAATTTAGAACTAAGACTGAAAGAAGAAACAGAAGAAGCCAGAAAAAAAAAAAAAAATTATTCACATAAAATGTTTAAGAAGCAAATTTAATTCTTTCTGCTTGGTTGATAATTTCTTATCATTTTACTGATTCCAGTAATAAATTGAGAGCTAGAAGTAAAATGTGTATACCTGATAACTGTTTCAATGTAGGATTCCTCCAGTGTCCTAGAAGCTTTGGGAATCTTCAGTTTTACAGAGCACTAGCACTTTCCAATCAGTAAAATTCTATTTTTAGAGGCTTTTTAAACGTGGTACGATCAGGGTTTTGTTTTCATCATGTCTCATTATTTATAAAACAGGCAGGATCTTTTAGAATATATGTCACACCATACTTATTTAAACTAAACTCCTAATTTTACTGCAAAATTATTGATATGAATAATGACAAGTATAAATACCTTGGTGGTATCTGAAGTTATACTAATAAATTAGCTTCCTATAACATGTATGGTGAGGCAGATACACACTAACATAGAAACACTGTAATATTGGTCTAATACAGGCTACCAATGATTTTAAGTTCTCCAGTGAAACAGATAAATATCATGTTGGTGAATCAGGCAATGAAGTTTGCTACATTGACTGTGATCTGGCTCAGATCTTCCTGATGCTTTAAAATTTCAGAGCATAGGTATAGTGTGAAGTCTTTTTCTTTAAGACAACCAGCAGAATGACATAGCTCAGCATTTTCTTGCACACCTATACAGAAATGGGAGCCTAGGTTGGGCTGAAAAGCATTAACACATAGGTATTCTGAAGAAACGTTGTTAAGATAGAGACAGAAAATGTAAACTGGTAGGTTGAAATACAGAGATAAAATAAAATAAAATATTTTAAAAAGGCAGTTCTGCATAGCTTTCTGGTACACAAAAT
>VWZY01012994.1:38360-54425 GCA_013399075.1 Chloroceryle aenea | reverse complement strand
CCTCCTGAAGTCCAGGGTTGCAATCATAATTATTCCCCTGCTTCTTTCTTTCTTGTATGATCTAAACTCTACCATATCGTGATCACTACCACCAAGCCTGCCCCAACCTTCATGTCCCCAACCATACCTTCTCTGTTTATTAATACAAGGTCCAGCAGCACAACTCTCTACTCATTGAATCTTCCACCATCTGAGTCAGAAAGTTATCATCAGTGAAATGCAAGAGCCTTCTAGACTGAGTATGCCTTACTGTGTGTCCTTCCCAGTAAATATTAGGGTGATTGACGTCACCTTTAAGCACCAGGTCATGTAATCTTTTTTGCTTTGAAGTCAATGTGCCCTACAAACATACATTAAATTATAAGTAGCCTGTACACCAAGTATAACTTATTTCTTGCTTATAAACTTGATATAATCTAGGAAGTACACAGGATTAAACACTACAATGCAGTGACAAAAGCAAAATCCAGAATTACTCTTTTCTAAACTTTATATCAAGTTCTAGACCTTGGTTTGCCTGGCCTACCATGTTTATTGCTGGATAACCAGAAAACAACAGAGATTGCTGAACCTTGAATCCCTGATTCAAGTGCCCGAACATAATCATAAAATAGGATCTCAAACCATAAAGGCATTTCAATTTAATTTACACAGCTCCTCAGGTGGCTGAGGTAGGCAGAAAAACACTTCAAGGTTGGTTTGTGAGTGATGCTGGAAAGAGATGGGAGTCTGCAGGATATAAAGGGCCTCCTGACATTGTTAGGGTGAAATACATACTGACAGAATAACTCAATCAGTTCAATTAGGAATCAGTTTTGCAAAGGACAATAGATTGATCAGGAGAATTTAGTCAGTTGGGAACTGAAAGGGATGAAGATTTCATGCTTCCGGTTGCTCTGGAAGAAGAATGAAGATCTACAGAGAAGCTCTTCCAGTTGAAGAGTTACTGTGCTCCATAGACTTTGTTTTGTAAAATAGTATTTGTAATTTTTAAATACCAAATTCTCATAGAATATAACTGCAAAATAAAATGGGTAATATACTAACTACATATGCATTCTGCTGTCCCTCTCTTTGTGCTAAAATAGAAATAAACTCTTTAAATAAGTCTGAAGATAGCTGAGGCTTGAAGTGCTGCAGTATCACTGAACCACAGTATTCAAAATCATTGACTACAATATGTTTTAAATGTCCAAAACGCATAGCACATTTTGAGAAAAATAACTAAAAATCCATAAAACACTTTCTTAAGATGTATAAGTGACATTGAGGAATTCCACTGAGTAAAATACACATGTTGGTCAGTCTAAAGTTAGATTACATATAATCTTGTCTGAATGACTAGACAACACAGTGAAGATATGAATTATTCTTCAGAGTAATTCTGTCTACACTCTATTTCTACAGTTTAGCAGCAGAGTTGTTTAAAAATTGTTTCATGTTGCATTCTTCCATACTTAAGTTCAGTAACAGAAGTAATGGGTGCACATTTCCAGTGCTTATCCACATATTTGTAAAAAATTAGAATACTGGACTAGAAAAAAATCAAATTTAAAAAATCAAGTAAAATTCTAAATCCATACTGTATTTTGTGTTATAAATGGAAGAAAGAATCAGAGATTAAATGATAGAAAAATCACTGCATGAGGATAAGATCCTCAATATTGGTCTCATCATGTTAGAATTTAAATGATGCAAGCATAGAGACTGCAGCACTTAATAGAACTGTGCTTTGAGGGTAGAGGTGTTATGAAAAAGCTGAATTCTTTGTTACATGACCAGAAATGTTCCTAAGAGGAATTTTCTTACTCAAAAAAATTCCAGCACCCCACCTCAGCTCCAAAGTGTTGTCCATCCACCTGGTTCTTTGTATCTTGGTTGAGTTTCCAGCTTCATACTATCAACCTTTCCTTGTGGAAGTCCATTTTTATGAAATGCTTCACTGCAAGACTAGTACTGTGGAGTTTCAGAGACATGAGTTTTCCTTGTTTACGTGTTCATGAAAAAATTTGAAATGTCTGGCAAAGTAACTAGCTTGCTACAATAAAGAACTGTATTCCCTTGCTACAGACTCCATTCCTCTGAATTTCTACTCTTCTTTTACAGTACGAACTCCAGAACCATTAACTCATTTCCTTTAAGCTAAGGCTCTATTTCTGTGCCCTGCAAGTCATATACTTGACCTTCTCATTACTTTTCCATACGTTCAAAAGATTAGCCTCTTATAACTGTAATAATCCTTGGTCTGCAAACTGCTGCCAATCCTTGATTAAAAATTAACAATATGGTTTAGATAGTACATTCTTATTTAAAGAAGCATATGTTTACAGGTACACGTTAATTTTCCACAGTATTTTTTGCCTCTCTGTTTCTCCAATAATCCGCTACCTCACAGACTTTATGTTTCTCTCATTGTCTTCTTTTTCTAACTAAGCTCAGAATGAAAACAGGCCTTATCCTCTCTTTGTATATTCAAAAACAAACCATCTAACACCAAAAGCAAGCCCAAACATTCAGTTTAAAGGTCAAGAATTTTCCTGGTTCCCACAAGTTAAAGTGTGCTGCTCTGATAGCATGTGTACTTCTGATCACTTTATGCACAAAAAAGAAATATGAGAAGTTCATCCTGGTAAATGGAGACAAACCAACAGAGCTTTTGTTCCCTAGTGAAGTAAAGAAAAAGGCAATGAAGTACCTTTATGATATCAAAGTTTATACTGATATTTCTTTATTGTAAATTTGGTGTTAGTAAGTCAATTCTCCTAAGTAATACACTTGTCCTGACTCCATCTTCAGCAGATGCTTTCACTCAAAGTTCAGAATAAGGTATTTCTTAGCTGTAGATTTTGTAATTGATCTTCCCTCACTCTAAAGATTCATCTCTACATCTTTTTTAAAACTTCATTTCTTAAAATGGTGGGGTTTTGGTTTTGTGGTTCTTTTTTTGTTTGTTTTGCTTTGTTTGTTGTTCCCGCCCCCCAAAAAAAACCAAACCTGTACAATAACACATGACTTTACCTTAAATGCTTAATCAGAACACTGAAACAAAAAACGGAACTTTTTTTTTCATATTTGGTTTTCTGAAAAATATTTTGTTCTCTTTCTCTCAAGCTACATGTTCCTAGTTAATATTGTAATTAGAAACCTATTTTTCGCTATCAGCAGTTTCGTCTGACCTACAAAGTGAGAAGCCATTCACACAGACATTTCAAAAGAACAATACTGCTGTACTAAGCAAGCTAAGATTCTCATAAATAGGGTTTTTAAAAACAAATCGTTCATTTTTTATAATCTCTTTCCGAAGATCATAATACACATAAGGGAGAAAAGCTCTGAAGGAAAAAAAGCTAACAAAGGCTCTAATTCACAAATGTCAATCAAATTTTGTTGTATATATACTCTAATCCCTCCCCAAGTATGAATAAAAGTTAAGCTATACATTTATGATAGGCTTATTTTTTTCAAAATTGGAAAAATAATAAATCAAAACATAATCACCATCCCATTCCTATTTTTACTCTTTTACATATGTTCTATTAAATCCATTTCCATTGTTTTTAAATGACACTTTGTAATTCTCTGTATTTATTTGGATAAATATCAGCTTGAGAGATACTTAAACCAAAACGATCATATTCAATTTAGATTACAGCAAATATGGAAGAGAAGCAGGACATTTAATTTCGCAGTGGTCACCAAACAGAAATTGCTGGATAGAAAGATGGGATAATTTCGGTTTTTAAACATACTCTGAACTGGAGAACTGTACCAGACTTTCTTAGCTATTTTTCTCTTTTATGACTTAAAATGTTCAAGCACAAACATCAGTGCTTAAAAATGACTCTTTTATTTTTGGTTTTCCTTTGATTTTAACATAAAATAAATAAATAATGTCATAAATTAATAATGTCTAGTTAACTCTGTTATGAGGTTGAAAACATTATTGAGAATCCCTCCTGCACTGTTAATGTCATAATTTCTTCAGATTGCAACAGTAATCAAAAACAGACAGGCATGTTTAATGGTAAATTCTATAAAGGTTTCATTAGACAGAGCTTTTCTGAAATGACCTCAGCAACTAACATAACTTGGGTCGAGTATCAGTGCTCATTATTGCAATTGCTTCATTCTTCTCTGGGGTAACCACTGACAAACTCATGCTAATCTAAAAGGTTCATAGTTAGAAGTGAAAACATAGCTGAGGATCTTACTAAACCTTCTTTAACAACTTTTTGCATAGAGATTCAAAAAAAAGTCAGATGTCAATATAAAAACTAGTCCCCCCCCAAAAAAGGTTACCATCTCCAAAATGAAACTATGGTTTACATATTTACACTTTCATGCACATTTTAGCATACACTAGAGATCTAAAAAAGTTATTTAGTAACTTAGCTGAAATACTGCAAAAGATAACACCCAGATGTTTGTGTAATACAACAGTTAGAAAGGTTCCAGGATAATACTTCAATTTATTTTCTTTATTAAATGCATATTGGTAAAATGTGGAAGTAAAAGGGGATGAAACATCACTGTCTTCAGTTACACTTTAGAGAGAAGTTTTTTAAAAAAATTTAAGGGATACTAAATTCTTCAACAGGAAGCTACCCAGTACTATAAAAATCAAGTAGTATTCTATTTCTAGGAGGTTACTTACCTACAATAATGTTTTATACAGCTTTCTCTAAACCACTAGACAATGGGAGCCTTTACTACTTATTGCTAGCTACAGTAAAACACTTTCTCCAGTGTAGATCCACAAGACCTCCTTGCTTTTGATTTCATAAAAAATTGCTGCAATGTTTTTCACTATGTTTGCTTTTCCTTTGCTAATAAAACTAATTAATGGACCTAAAAGTCCTACAGAAAGAAAACAACCTCACTGCAAATATGAAACAATTTTGTGAACCTTCTCCTCACAGCTGTACTGTTTCATTTACCAGCTGCCAGAGCATAAACTAGCGATAAACCATACACACAAACTGCCAACTTCAAGGAAGCCTGATGGTTAGCACTAAAGGAGAGATAATGACCAACTATGTATCTGCATTGCAAGATCCCAGGGATTTGCAATGAACCATTCAAGATTAATTCATAATAATTTTTAAGAATAAAATTTTTAATCCTTCAGGTTTTTTGAAATATATAGAACCAGTTTGCATCAACAACTAAGTGAAGAAATTATGATTTGACTTCAGGGAAAAGGGAGAGAAAAAAACATTCCAAAGATGGGTACATGAAACAACTTTTATCCACATGCATGCAGGGATTAAACTAAAAAGAATATAAATAAATAAAAATCCACCACCAGATTAACCTCCCCAACTTTTTAATTAAATGGGGTTTCTGATAGGTGCATGACCCTCTTCTTCCTCTCCAGGTGTATTACATATTGAAGTAAAAAGTCAGTCAGAAGAATTAGGGATCAGCAATGAGAAATTCAATGAAATTAGTACAGTTTGACAATCTAGTGGAAAATAAAATGGCTAAGACATATGAATTTACAGAACTGCTCTTCATAAACCCAAAAAAACCTATCAGCATTGCACAAAGTCCTATATTTAGAAGGATCCACATAAGCTGAATTTTAGGAAAGAGTATACCAATCTAAAAGTATATGCAACTATACTGCTGAAAGACTTCTGCTTGACGCAGAGAATTGCCAGTACCCTAAAGTTCAGTTACTTAAAGATCTAATAGGAAACACAAGAAAGCAAGCAATTTTCCTGCTGGAAAATGTATTTCCCTGTGGAGTAATTAAGAGAAGTGATAGAAGTACCATTACTCTGAACAGTTTGTCCTCAACACAATTTTAGAAAAGTATTAGAGCGTATAATCCCCCACTGATGAGATGACAGACTAGATAACCTAAAATATTCCTTCTGCCTTTAGATTGCTTGATTTTACTAAAATGCCCTTATTTCGAGTAGGAATGATCCCACATTCCAAGTACCTAGTGAGATGACACTAATTGGTATAATTGGCTGTTAAAATTGACATTACTGAAACCTACTGGGTCAACATGCATGGTTGGAGTGCTGAAAACTCTGGGTAGAAACGAGTGACCAGAATTCTAGTTAAGAAATATAGTGCAAAGTAAAAGGTTAGGAAAGTGAATAGTCTAAAATATTTTTGGAGCTGAAAAAAACTTCAGGCCCACAGACCAGTCTGATAGCTAATAAAAAAGAAAGATCCTGGAAAAAGAGTATTTCTAGATGTTGTCTGCAGAACAAATCAAAACAAAACCAAACCCCAAACAATAAAGGCATAATACTTTAACATTACCTGTTACTAAGACAATGACAGGAAAAAAAACAAACCAAACCAAACCAGAAATTGCATTGGGAGTTCCAATGAAAGCAAAGTTCACCCACTTAACATCACTGATACGGCATCAAAGACCAAGTATTTAGTACACTATGAGAGATGAGTTGGTTGCTAAATTGTTATAAAATGTTTAGAGACCACTCATTACGAATCAAAATAAAAATAAACTAAGAGCTCACTGGCTCACAACCACATTGTGATATTTGAGCTGGTTTTACAATACTGATAAAAATCATGGAAGGATTATTTCTAGAGTATTACATAACTGAGAACACTAAAAAGCAAACAGATTGTGACTGCAATTTAAATCACAATTCTGCAACAAAGAAAAAATACTAGCTGAAAACCCAGTCAGGTTTACTGTCAAAGTGAAGACTGCAACTAGAGTTGAAAAACACTACATGTAAGAATGAGAAATGAAGGCATACATAGATATTTATTCCTTCTCTTTGGCAAAACCCAGAATTACCTTCTTCTGCCACAGAAAAGTGCTGCAGTTCAGGCCATTAGTTGTGAAGGAAGTTGTTAGGGGTCATTTAATAATAATGGAACAATAAATAAATCTTAATGTGTCAGTTTCTATTTAAATTTCTAGAAGTCTTAGTTGAGACACTCTTGTCTCCTCATCATTCAAATTATCATATGAATATTAGAAGACTAATATCATGCCAATCTTTGCAAAGCGAGTTTCGTATTATCCAGGGCTTTTATTGGTCAGTTAGCTTGGTATCAACAAACAACTGAATACAAGAAAAAAAAAAACAAAACAGAGGGGGAAAAAAAAGGTACTTTTCAAATAATAAGTAGTAAAGTTTAATTATTAAAGAAGTTTATGGAAAACAGGTCTTCAACTGACAAGTGCAGGATCATAGGTAGCACAGAAGTGAGTCAAGAAATTGTTCAGCTACCAAAGAAAATATCCTGTATAGAGAGTGTCAAGGCTGCCTATTCTATATTTCCAAGAAAAAAACAATAATTGAGAAGAGAGACAGCATGAGTCTAGAAATTAAATCAGAGGCAATAATACTGAGAATCAAGAAGGACCTAACCTTAGCAGAGAAAAGCAAATAGATGTATTTGTTCATACTGAACTAAGCACAGATGTTTCACAGGAGGTATACCCAATCACTAGATGAAAATACCAGAAGAAGCAGTACATTCTCTACATTTTCTTGTCTTTGTATCAAGGTAAGCACTTTTTCAAAATATATTCTGCAGCTAAAGACAAAGTCTGCCTTCAAAAAACATGGATTACTGAGTTTACAATAAGTGTTAAGTGGAACAAACCACGGCATAAAGAAGGTCAGAAAAAATGATCTAATAGCTCAAAAAATCCATGCTACTTTTCTCTGAGTTTATATGATGGGAAAAAAGACAAGTTTCATATGTTTCCACACTCTTATCCAAAATAAACATACTTCCTTGTCAAGCATTCAAAAATCTACAATACCCAAATTTAACTAAGATAAATAGAAAAGAACACAGACCTTTGTATTGAAATGTGCAAATTGTAGACTTCTGACCAAAGTCACCATCATGTACTATTGTCTTTGAACAATCATTAGTATGAAGGTGACAGAACTGGGCACCATCTACTTACTTGTGCACACAGACAGCATTGGCCTACTCTAATTTTGGATAGTTACCTACAGATAACTGGAAGAAAATATGGTAAAAGTCCTTCGGATCTGGTGTTTTAGAGTATTTGAGCTCAAGCATTTGGGCAAATTTAACAAAGCCCCTAGCTACCCAAGTTAATGCCAGAATCATGCAAACCACCAATTAAATTCTCTCTTCCAGGCACTGTATAATCTATAAAGGATATCTGAAAAATACTTGGCTTCATAAAAATGACTGCAAATAAATTTCATTTGCTAAAATTAAATGGTTAGATCTCGCTCCTGATCTACAGATTTTATGAATGCATGGTAGACTTTAAAAAAAAAAGCAGATACAAACTTTTTAATAAATAGATAAAACTCTATCCTCTTCTGCACAAATCTGACTTACTTGATGGCATAAATATTCCTGTGTCTAATCCTAACTCTGAGTCAAAAAGAACTGCTGGACTTTATGAAGATGAAACAGTCATTAAATTTGTAAAACAAATGAAATTTAAGTGGCAAATTAAGAAGAAAATATGTCTGATTTTAGGTTGTTTTTTTGTTGTTCTTATGATATCTCTAGTTCACGGATGTCACTCATGTAAATGAAAGATATAATGACAAGGATGGAATAAAATACTAGTCTATTTTTCAGATATTTTGAAGATAACCGTAACTTCTGGCAGCACCGTAGTAAAAAAATGTATTTAGAAAAGTGTGCATAGTAATGTGAAGAAAGAAGCAGCAAAATCGAAGACAGCTTTGTAAGCACATTAGAGAAAGGGAATGTAGCCAGCTGTCACATTTCTAGATGAACAACTCCAAAAAAAAGGCTTAACTATATACAAATAACTTAGATTCTGACTGTAGTCTAACATTTTTCCAGAAAATCCTGTCCAGGTAAAACTCTGAGACAGCAGAAAGAAAAATAACGTATTTAAGCAGTTGTGGCAGTCCAGTGAAGTTCTTGCTTACTGGAAAAGGGGAAATATAACCCTCATTATTAACAAGAGAAAAAAGGAAGAATTATTGGAGGAACTACAGGTCAGTCAGTCTCACCTCTGTGTCCAGCAAGATCGTAGAGCAGATATTCCTGGAAACTGCTATAGCACATGGAAAATGATGAGGTAAATGCTGACAGCCAACAGGGCTTCACTAAGGGCATGTCATGACTGACAAATCTGGTGGCTTTCAATGAAGGGGTCACAGCATTGGTAGATAAGTGAAGAGCAACTGACATGACCTGGACTTGTGCAAAGCATTTGACACTGTTCAACACACAACATCCTGNGTTCAACAAGTCCAAGTGCAAGGTCCTGCACATGGGTCAGGGTCAATCCCAAGCACAAATACAGGCCAGGTGATGGGTGAATTGAAAGCAGCCCTGCAGAGAAGGACATAAGGATGATGGTGGATGAAAAACTGAGGAGAGAAGGTGCTGCGTAGACCTTATTGCATCCTTTCACTACTTAGAGGGGCCCAACATAGAAGATGAGGATGCAGTCTTTACCAGGGAGTTTANAAAAGGGGAAATATAACCCTCATTATTAACAAGAGAAAAAAGGAAGAATTATTGGAGGAACTACAGGTCAGTCAGTCTCACCTCTGTGTCCAGCAAGATCGTAGAGCAGATATTCCTGGAAACTGCTATAGCACATGGAAAATGATGAGGTAAATGCTGACAGCCAACAGGGCTTCACTAAGGGCATGTCATGACTGACAAATCTGGTGGCTTTCAATGAAGGGGTCACAGCATTGGTAGATAAGTGAAGAGCAACTGACANCTGTCCCTGCTCATGGCAGGGTGGCTGAAGCCTAAGCTCCCAACTCAAACAATTCTATGATTCTATGTTCTATATGAGTGACAATATATGTATGAGGTATTACCCATCCAAATTAAGGGAAAAAACCAGCATACTCTTTCTTAAAAGAAATCTTGAAAAATTAATGAAAGCAACTTGGTACCTGGGATCACAGGGGCCTGTTCTGAGTGCCCTCTGAGTGTTCCTTTTGTACCTGTCTTCCTAGATTCTGCTTGCTCTCTTCAAACAGAATAGAGTAGGCCTTCATTTACCAAAGAAGTTTTCTGGCAGCAAGCATATAATTATTAAAATCTAAGAATCACAGAATGCATTAGGTTGGAAGAAACATTAAAGTACATCTTGTATAACCTGCCAGCAGTGAACAGGGACATCTTTAACTAGATCAGGTTGCTCAGAGCCCCACCAAGCCTAATCTTGAATGTCTCCAGGGATGGGGCCTCCACCATTTTCTTGGGCAACCTGTTCCAGTGCTCCACCACCCTCATAGTAAAGAACTTCCTCCTAACATCCAAACCAGATCTACCTTTCTCTAGCTTAAAAACATTGCCTCTTGTCCTTTTGCTACATGCCCTTGTAAACATGTTCTCCATAGCTTGCTTGTAGGCCCTACCATTTCCCACATGACAAATGAATAAGCACAAAGATTGCTAACATAAGAATATAACATTTGACTCTGATCTATTTTGGTTTCATTAACAAACAAATGACCCCACTTTCCCTGTACATACTTTACACTCTGTGGCATCAACCGTAACGTTTGCAGTTCTTCTAACATGGTCACATTAGGAATTCAGAATTAAGACAGTAATGATAGTCATATATGGTACTACACAAATGAGTACAAGAAAGATTTTTATCCCACTTTTGTACAATTTCTTGGAAATCTTTCCCTGTAAAATCTGTGACTGAAAAAGAATCAGAGGGGTTACATCATTCTTTTCAGGTAATTTAAAAAAAAACCCTTCCTGAAAAGCCTTGAGATAAAGACTAAAAATGTCTGAGTATAACAAGAGACTTTCTCTACAGGTCCAGCTAAGTGTCACTTTTTGCAAGTTCAACTTCTTGCTACAAATTGCCCACTAGTACGATCAAATCTTTTCTTCAGGATGCTGTATGTTTGAGTACTGGTGATGTATCTTTCACTATAATCTTCTGGCTGTGGCATATAACAACTGAATAACAATATCTGCAGCAATGACTAAACCATGAAATAACTAGCTTTAGTATTGCGTTACTGTGAAAGTGAACGAGTGGTATGAAAGAAGATTACATAATCTAATAATGCCTACTGGCATTCATGATCAAAAATATTAATTCATATCTCTTTACAACAAGTCACTAGTATCTGAAGGTCCCACATTTTCTGGGCACTAAACCAATACAGTCCTATATGTTATCTATATACACTATAATGAAAGAAAATAATAAAAAAATCCCATTAATTTAATACACTGAACAGAAAAATATGGACTTCCAAAATCAAAACTTGAAAGCAGTGGCTTTCTCTGAATGGATATGGTGCCTCAATATTTGTCTATTCATGAAGTGGAAGATTGCCTTGCCTAAGCTCCCTGTAGTTTATCTAGACAGACGGACATAAAAACAAAATGGCCCCCTTCATTACATGAAAGTGTGCGTGGGTTAAAATATTTCCTGATTAAGCATAACTGGTTTCGCATTTCTCTTCAATCATAAGGTTAAACCATTTGAGACAGAATACAAAGTGCCAGAGGTTATCAGGAATAAACAGCATTTAACATAAGCGTTTCATAAAAGAATGTAAATATCTTTCTTCAAGACTAATTTATAATACCAAGTTTGTTGCACATTATTTTTGTGTTCTTTCGAAAGCCAATCTGCCATCCCAAAATCTGTTAGGTATCAAATGATGAGGCACTGGCACATGTATATAGATAGACAAGTTGGAAAGATTGAGGCATTTAAGGTAAAAACTGATTAAATTTCTAAACTATTATTTAATCCAACGCAGTTTTAATTTATGTCCCCGAAGTTATTTGCAAATTGTCATCCCAGCCAAACCAGGAACCACAAAACCCACAGAGTATTTTTGCTACTTTATCACATTTTCAAAGCAAAACAGGAAACTGTTTCTACTGAAATTGATTCAAGTGTTTATAATCAACAACCATGTGCAAGAGCTCTTATTTAGATACATTTAAAAATCTAAGAGCATGAGCTGAAGTAAAAGGTTAAAGATTACAGAAATGCAGTGCAAAGTGTCATAAACCATGATTTCTTATACTACAGATTTCAAGCTCTCAACTTCACCAAAAAAGGCAAAGCCTTTCAAAATACAGAGTGGAGTTTGTTCTGAGAACAACAGCATAATCTCAAACAGGAATCACTACACAGTTATTGACCTTTCTAAGTAACTGTAAAAAAAAAATAAAATCCTCCTGAGGAAGTGGAAGTATAACTACCTCTGGAAGAATTAGAAGTTCTCACTGAAGTTTGCATGCCTAATCCTGTGTGTCACTGCAGAACTGCTGCTGAGCTCCTGTTCTCCACTTGCTTCCCATGGAGCTCAACGCTTAACTTGGCAGCTCTTAAAGTTCTCACTGAAAGTGGTTCAAACTGTTTACCATCACATCCTCCCACACACATGCAAAAAATCATAATGTCTATAAAGTCACAGACATTTTTTAAAAAAACTTTAAAATCATGGAATCCATAAGCCGTTTAACAGACATGACAAAAATGCAGTTTTACTGATGGGTGAGCAAGAAGTTTATGTAACCTTAGATTTTTCTGTGGGGGCTGAGTTGAAGGGCATAACATGGTTAAGTCTGCATTAAGTTTTTCCCAATTTTATTAGTAAGAAGCACTTAAAGCATGAAAAGAGCATCAGGTGCACATGGATTGTATTTTGGGGTATTTAAAAAAAAATCGATATGAAATAAATCAGGTTTTAAAATGTCCTGCTGTAAAAAAAAAAAAAAAAAAAGCAAGCTGTAAAATTAAAATAATTAATATTTTAGTATTTGTAGGTAGTAGACAATATAACTTTTCACCAAAGATGGGAAGGGAAAGAATCAGTATGATCTGTGACAATGCTTAACATGTAGAAGCAAATTGGATGTAAAAATTAAACAGGAAAGAGAAAAAAATGGGAGACAGAAATAAGTATGGAGATACAGAAAACAGGACAACAAGATCTCACCAAGATCAACAAGAAAGCCAAGTGTCAGGAGGATGGAGCCAGGCTCTTCTCACTGATGTCCAATGCTAGGACGAGGGACAATGAGTGCAAACTGGAGCATAGGAGATTCCAAAGAAATTTAAGGAAAAACTTTTTAATGGTAAGGGTGACAGAGAAGTGGAACAGGGTGCCCAAGGGGGTTGTGGAGACATTTTAAACCTTCCTGGATGCGTTCCTGTGTGATCTGCTCTAGATGGTCCTGCTCTGGCATGAGGGTTGGACTACTTGACCTTTTAAGGTCCCTTCAGACCCTTAACATTCTCTGATTCTGTGTGTGATCTCCAGATGGTGGATTGCTACAGCAATAGGTATGCAACAGACAAGGAAAAGTGACTTCAATCAGTAATTTCTCTAGCTTTCTGCTCAAAAACTTCAGGAAGAGAGGGAAATCAACTTCAGAAACTTTTTCTCTCCTTTAATTCATTTTGAGTCCTCCTGAACGCAACAAAGTGAGCAAAACCAATACCATGTAAATCCTAGAAGACACACTGTAAGGAAAGAAAGCGTCTGATGATGTCCTTCAAATCAGTAGGTTTGGTTCATTGAGTAAAATAAGTTCCCAAGGGAACAGGAAGAAGAAACTTGCTGTTCTCCATTAGGCTATCCTCCTCACTATTGGAAAAGCAGTACTAATAGAAGAAGTGGCAAAATATTGACCACATAAGCTTCACTTATGTACTCTGTGCGTTCATACTGAAATAGAAAACCATTGTTGGCAACATGCTACAAGAGATTATAAGGTCTCCCAGGTTCTCACAAACATTTCCCTCAACTTCTAATGACAATAAGGAAATATTTTTAAAAATAATTGAAAGATACTATTCCCATACTTTCTTTCTATAAAGAAACTGAGGTCTTTTGTCTTTTCTAGAACCTACTATTCTATTCTACTACTTCAGAACTGGCAGACACGGTAGGGAAAGAAAACTATACATCTTATCTAAAATTAGGGCTTTCTTTACATTCTGGAATTCCTTTTCTTTTCTGGGGTGAGTGCTCCAATAGTACCAATTCTACAGAAATCACACCATTTCATATTTTTCAGAAAATATACCCAATGTGGATATGCACGTTTTTTGACATGGCATGGCTCAAATACGCTTCAAGGAACTTAAGCCAGAAAAAAAAGTTTTACTATACTAGAGTCAGAGTAACCACACAGGAATTACAGACCCCTTTATATTTATACTGTTTTGCACATAGCTGTTTAGCCTGACACTCAAGCAGATGACCTGACATGACTTGAACCCTCAGTTAAAGCCTGAACAATTTTTAGTATTTAATAAAATAAAGGTACGTAACCCACATACTGTTAGACTGGGTACTGAGATTTCAGTAAGATTGTAAATTACCCAGGAATCCAGTATATATGCATCTCTAAAACACATTCAGATTCAAGTACTCCGAAAACACCATTTTCATTCCACTTATTTAGATTACAGTACATGTTACTTGAATCTTAAAGGATATCATCAGGCACTTGATGGAGTTTCACAAATATAATCAAAATACATGGCTATGAAACTGATTGTGCAGCCCTAGCAAGAACTTAAAATGTAAGAGATAAATCTATTATTCATTCCATGTGACAACAATTTTGCTCTTAAAAAACTGTCCAGTGACAAAAGGAACATTTGTACTTCACCAATTTCAGTACAATATACCCTTAAAGTTTATGATGATAGAAACGAATACACAATAGTTATAGTGTGATGATTTAATATAAGAAAATTCTCTAGTGACAGAAAAAGAAAAGCATATTTACTGTATTTTAATTTTCAAATACTAGAAATAAATCTTTAAGAATTACATTAAAATCTTATTCCATAAGAGTTCGAATTTTTACCTCATGCTGGTTGTGCATCATTGTATTTATGGGTGTCCGGTTTGAGTTAGAACCAATTATGTTCAGTAATTTCAATTTTTAGCTCAGTCTGTTCTAACCACACTTGCTGAAGTTAATGGCAGATTTTTGCAGACAGCCTCTGCTTCTAGAAGTTATAATACTTGGTTACTACCAAGGACTGCTATGAAGAAAGGCTCTGGCCTATACTTGCTCTTGTGAAGACCAAGGTCACTGATGGATCTCCTGTACCAGGTTGCAGGGTGCAGAAAATAAAGGGCTGCACCTGCAGGGAGAAGCGGCCAGGACAGATGCCTCTAAACTGAGCAAGAAGTGATTCTATCACATATACATCAAATTTAGTATGAAGTCGAGAGATCACAAGGGCCAAGCTCTCTTCTTCAATGGCCACTGTCTGAGGAGGACAGTTTATTCTGCTTTCGATCCCAATCTGTGTGTTCCTGAATCCAGTTCCAGAATCCAGCTCCCGAATCCAGTTCTGGCTGCTGCTGAGTCCAACCTGGGGCTTCCCTGGTGCCTGCTCCACACCATCAGTGGTGATGGTGGCAAAATTGCCATCAGGGGGCTGGGTTCAATACAGGCTTTGTGTATGATTACTTTTACTACTATTATTTTTATTAAAGCTATTCTAGCCTTCTTTTCCAATCCATAAGTCTCTCTGCCCTACTTCCTTACTCTTCCCCTCTGAGATGGGAGAGGGATTAATAGAGAACATCTGTTATTTGTCTAGTGCCCTGACCCTTGACAATGGACAAGATGTGTGTATGTGGCACTTACTGCCATGGTTTAATGGTGGATTTGCAGTGTTACATTTACAGTTGGAATCAATGATCTTAAAGGTCTAAATGATTCTATGGTTCTAAGTTAACAGTTAAAACATTTGTTATAAAATTTCTGAAAGCACACATTACTATAAGGATGAAATATCAGTCTTTGATTATTCCAATCTTCAGTACATACTAAAATGTTTCAAGAAGCACAGGACTTGTTAATTCAAGGTATTTAGTAGCATGCATTTTTAAAACACTGTATCAAGTCACAAATAATACTTGCTATGAATGTATCTAAACCAAATTGAGTATCTTTTGTTGAATTCTAGCAGAGCCTGATGACACAATGATGGCACCAATTCTTATGTACAGCTAGTCCAAATGTTTGGAGGTAGGAAAGATTTATTCTGAATATAAATAAAATATTTATTATGAAAGATAAAAAAAATTATTTAGCCTT
>VWZY01012994.1:21991-38312 GCA_013399075.1 Chloroceryle aenea | reverse complement strand
ATATACTTATTTAAAAGACATTATGTCAATCCTTGCCCCATAAAGATTACATGAAGTCTGAAATGTTCTGGCATCAAAAATATAACATGAAAGCAGAGAGACAGAAATAGAACCACAGGATCTTTAACTGTTTCAAGTATATTTTATAAACTATAACAGTACAAATAATTAAGGCTTATTGTTCAAGATGCACTTTTAATTCATATTTTGGAACAGGTACTAATAGATGGATTAGCTTGTCAGTATTCTGCTGAGCAACATATGAAGTTTAATACAGCTTTTACCACCCTCAGCCTGTAGAGCTTTTTGTACTGTCACCGTTTATCAGCAAGTTATTCCCATGAACAGGAGACAACAATGTCACTTTATCTTAGCAAGCATTCTTGCTGATCCTCTAGCCAGAGGGCTGTAATGTTAATAGAACAATAGCCACCATTCAAATCTGCCCTTTTCTGCCAACAGGCTGCTGCTACCATTTCAGCAGTCAATGAAAACAACAACACAGTGAGCCTAAAGGTTACTGGTCAGTGAATTTGTGGAAGAAGAGCTTGAATGAAAAAAGACACACAAGAATGCATTCTTCCCCCATCAATATTCTACAGTCTTACTGGTTACACAGCTATGAAAACAGCTGCTTAATCCTTTACATTTCCCATCCTAAAATNNCATTTCCCATCCTAAAATGGCTACGATTAGAACTGTTACCTTTGCTGTAGCAAGTTACAACTGTAGCTTTGCTACAGCCTTATTTTAATATATCTGCAATGGACAGACTGCAGATGCAATTCTGAAGAAGCAAAATAGAATATTTTTCCATGTGTTTGAAGCAGTTAAACTATTTATGCAACAGTCAGTAACAGTTCCACTTTCATTTAGCCACTGGAAATTTTGTAGGAGAAACTTCTAATGATATAAATTATGGACAAGATTTGAGGGACAGTCCATAAAACTGACCTGGAGAGCTATATGTATTATGTGACTAAAAAAATCTTCTCTGATTAAGGATGATCATTTCATTTTGATCATCTTTTTTTAAGAACTGGAAAACAAAACAAAACAAATAGAGTATTTTTAATAGTAATAATGCTATGAAAGTATTGGATTTTGATGTGTACATAAAGCAGTTTAAATACTGTTTTGTTGGTAAGCATAAGTTCATTTTTTTTTTCAAAGAGATTTCAATTCAGTTATATAGGAAGGGTATTAGTTTCTCAGTGTTGCTTTATAATCTTGATGAAAATCCACCAACTACAACTATTTTTTTTTCTAGGTAGGGGTGGTATTAAAAAACTCAACAGCTTCAGTTAAAAAGGATGGTTTTACTACATCATGAATTTGCTTTTAGAAATAATAATTTGCTTTTAATTCAATTTCTACACTTTTATATCAATTTAAGATGATTGTTACATTTAATTCACACATTTTGCATTAAAAGTAACATCATAAAGATATTATACTCAGTATGAAATACAAGAGAGGCCACAACATAAAAGATAGAGTTTAAGTAGCCAAAGTAGTTAATATTTTATTTTTCATNACTGGACACAGTATTCCAGATGTGCCCTCACATTCCAGATGTACCCTATCTTCTACCACAACAAATGCAGCTATAAGTGACTAATCATCTATTCCATGTCCAGTGAATTACAGTATGCATATATTTTTAAAGACATTATTACAATAATGACATTTCTGTAACAGTGGCGTGCTATTTTTATAGTCACTGCTATTTCTTGACATATCTTTTCAGAAGTAAGAATCCCAAATACTCGTGCTGGGATAGTACTTAATGTACATGTATTCAGAAGTATTCTCCAATCCATAAACAATCAATCACTTCCAAATCAGATGTTACAGCCTCACAATTAATATTTAGATGTTCATTTCGTCATGAAAACCCTATCAACTCACATCCTTCTATGAAGAAACATGATTCCTGTGTCCAATGGGGAGATGAGACATATCAGAACCACACAAGAAAGAGAATAAAACTCATCCTGCCTTCTGTCTGATTCTCCATTATCTATGCCTTCTCACTCTACCCTGACAGTCACTTGAATTTCCTTGCTCTTTGTGTCACAAGCCCCTACCCACCACAGTGTAAGCCTGACAGTCTCATGTGCTGTCCTCATAATCTTTTCATGTCCTCAATCTTCCTGGGTTTGTCTTCTATATTCTTCTGACTCTTCCCTTCCTTGCCTATTTTTATTGATGGCCCTCATCCTTTGTCATTCCCATCCATCCTCCTCTCCTTTTCTACTGATAAGATGAAGTCAATTTCAATCTTACAGGAAAGACAGAGAAGTTATATTTTTGCTGGAAGCATCTACATTTGAACATTCTACATATATTAAAGGAAAATGGAGACTATTTTGATGAGAACAAGATATAGTTTTATTTACAATGACAGAATACAGCTACTAATCTTATTCCACAAAGCTTCACAAATCTGAACAAAAGCCACTTAAATTCCTACTGAAAAGCTTAAGGAAACACAGATTCTGAAAAGAGCCTATAGAAAGGACAAATCATGTCTGAGCCTATAAACACAAATGACAGATTCACCTCTTCATCCACCAGGACTCTCTAATTAGTGACGTAACAGCACTGAATTAAATTTTACAGGAAGGTGGCCAAGGCACAATATTTGAAGACCACTCTTATTACTTAAATATAATAATGATCTACTTTAGGCCATCTATACTGAAGTATAAGCACTTTCAAATACAGTAGTTTCAAAAATTTCTGTGAATTCTGAACTACGCCAACTGAAGCTATTAATTGCAATATATTAAAAACCAGAAGATGAAAGGGAATGAGAAACTAAATAGGACTCACCAGACAATGTCTGGAGTGAGTTGTACATAACATCCCATACCTGTTAATGTATATTATACTATGATGTTTTAGGCAGTCCAGGACACTCAAAGAGTGTACTGAGAATAATTTCTTAAGACAGATAATAGACAGTCCTAACAGAGGACATTGCAATACTGGACCTGTAGGTCACCAACAGAAGTGAGCTAATCGTTCTTGTCAAGACCGGAGGCAGTCTGGGCTCCGGTGATCACAGACTTGTGGAGTTCACAGTTCTGAGGGATAATAGGCAGGGTCCTGACTGTACTCTTTGTCTGTGCCATATCCTACTGAAATTTCAATCCCTCAACAGGATTATGCGATAAAAGGCAGCACAATGGAAAGCATCTGAAACAACTGAGGACTCAATGATACGGAAGGGACATCTAAATACTAAAAATACGTATGTGTGTGTATATAGATATCTAGACATATTATTCCCTGACTATGTATGAATTTAATATTCATATTTTTTTTAATTATACTGTGACTTTAAGGAGAACAAAGTTGTAAATAATTTTTCATTACAAAAGACAAACCTGCAAATTAACACAAAATTGTGTTAACTAAGTGTTGCCCTGAAGGAAAAGAAACACGCCCTTTATTTTCAGTTCTGCAGCATTCTCATTTTGAGAAGGTCACTGTCATGAGCTGAAAAGTGATGATATGAATTTAACAAGCACAACAGGCTGCCGCACTAAGATTGCATCTAACAATGTTTTCCAGTGCACCAGGCTCTTTCCTGCTCCTGCTGACCTTTCAACATGTGGTTCAGAGGCTATTGGATTAGAGCTGTTAACAAGTGACCCGTGCAGCCAATTAACCAAGCAATGACGTAACTGTGACTTCCAGTGTTAAGCATGAGGCTTGTTCAGCAAATGATGCTTTTCCATCAATGAGCTCAGTATGGCTGCTTATCAGCTAAACTTAAGAAAACTTCAAAAGGTCTGTACTACTGATATACTTCTCATTAAAAAGTGATTTTGCTGTGAAATTATCCAGCTGTGACTATGGTATGCTTTGGTGTTACTCAGCTTGGGAAGTTGTCAAAAAATGTGTATTAACCCTTTTGCTGAGAGGATCACAAATTTTTAAGTATGGGATCAGTCAAAACGAGAACTAATGAAAATAGTGATACAAATTGCACATCGGTGTCAAAAAAGGATACAAGACACCAAGTAGTTGCAATATACCAAAGCAATGAGTTTGAACAGAGTATTTTGATACCACAATTTGGAAAATCTCATTTGTTCAACTTTGGTTCTTCACGATGGTCCAAACCACTTTTAGACATGGTTGAAAACTAAATCAATCTCTAATCCTATCAATAGTCCTTTCCTAATGTTAACTACCACATAATCTAGTTATTAAATTTTTCCTTCATTTGTTTTCTCTGTGACCATTTGAAGCAGAATGTGTAGGAAAGCATTGAAGGTCTCCTTACATAAGGCTGTATTCCACTATCAAATTGGCCTGTTCAGATCTTGACTGTTTTATGGTTTGACCTCTGGTTTAGGCCTTTTTAAAGGATAAGTGTATATTAAACTGTAAGTTCTTTGAGACTGATACTTATTTTTTTTTAATCCATTAACCAGACCTTCTGGATCATGAACAACCCCTTAGGTTACCTCTAATCTACAAATACATCATCATCGCATATCTAACGGAATATACTATAAAAAGTAAGCAGTTCCATAGATTACTTATCATAATAAAGACCTCACAGCAGTCGATAGATGACAACTTGGAACAACTCAGTTACAATACAGAGTGGTAAAATCAGTTCGTTAAAGTAGGATAGATGGTGTTTTGGGACTTCCCTTAAAGCCATAGCAGCAGCAAGCTGCAGCTATGCACTCTTTGGTTGTCAGTTTAGGAAGACACATGCCACAAAATCCACTTCTACCTATCACACAGATGCAGCAGAAGACCATGTAGACACTGAACAAGCCACAGGCATGGCATAACTTACTAGTCCAACCCAGCATCAGCCACCAAAGAATAGTATGAATCCATCAGCAGATCACAAAGCATCTAGCCAGATATAAGCTGTCAATGACAACGTGTCCCTCAGGGGTCCATACTGTGACAGAGATAGTACAACTGAGTGCACTGTCAACAAGCAGATGACAGCAATCTGAGTGGTGCAGCTGACACACCAGAAGGACAGGGTGTCACCCAAAATGACCTGGACAAGCTCAAAAAGTGGGCCCATATAAACTTACTCGTGAGAATACCATTTCTAATGGTATTTCTAATTTCTAATGGTATTTCTAATTTCTAATGGTATAACATTCTAATGGAATACCATTTCTAATGGTATTCTCTATAAAAACAAGAAAAAATTATATGAATGCACCAGACCGGTTTTCTGTCAGGTGTTCATTCATGGAGAGAATTATTTTCAACTTTTAACCTATTAGCATAAAAAAGAAAGATTACTTTCTAATAACAGTTTTATTTAAAATGATGCCCTAATCGTATGATATTTTGCCTTGATACTTTCATTTTACCAGCATATTTAATTTTATATGCAAGGTCCAGGGAAATAGAAAGAATAAACAGCTGTGCAGACAGGAGGGTGAAGCAGCTTCGTTGTAATTCACTGCCAAATGCCTGAATAAAAGATGGTACCAAACAGGATTTATTTTTATTAACTTGTCCTCAGATGTAATTTTTAAAATGTAAAAATACTTCTAAATAGAGAAGTTATCATATATAAACATTGGTGATTTATTATGACAATGCACACAGCTAAAGTTATACAGGCATGCATCTTTGAGCACATATGGAGAAAAAACCTACATTTCTAAATTATCTTTTTATGTTAGGTATTAAAGCCTAAAAAATGGACAAGGACTAACAATGTAGAAAAGAAAAAAAAATATTCAATAGCTTTCTGTTCTCTGAGAAAGCCAGATATGATGTCTGAAGAGGTATTTTTCTGTCATCTTTAGTTACCCCAAAATAGAAAGAACTGCTTTCTGAGCCACTGGAAACAGTGGTTGTGAAAAACAGAGGGGGGAATTCTACAGAAGTAGGGGGTAGAAAGAAGTGGGGGGGAACATAACATTCTATCAGTATTTATAAACAGAAAATATAACTCAGATAATTATAAGCCTGACACTGACAAAATGTTCTTGAGCAAAAATAATACAATTAACTTAGAACCACAAAAAATTACTTCTACGACTTGAGGACATAAAGAGAAGAGACACTGTCAAACTACCTTGTGTGAAGGAAGAAAAGAGTGCATTTCTGAACAAGTTTCCATAGAACAAAGACTGGGGAAAGAGCAAAATGTCACAAAAGTCAATGCTCAATCTACTTGATTTATCAAACAAAGTTCAAGATCAGTTTGGTGAATGTGCTAACAGAAGGCTAGCAGATGAGTGAAAAAGGGTCTAACGGCTCTATGATAAGACAAAAGGCAGACTGAAAAGATTCAGTATTTTTATTTATTTATCAAGAAAAGCATTTAAAGAAAATTTAAGTGGGGTATCTTTCAGTATAAATCTCCACATTAAAATGGGATTTTTTTCCCCACCAAGAGATAAGAATGGGATAAAAGAATTTAAGAGAGTTTTGTATGCTCTACTGGGTAATGATTGTAGCAGTCTTTTCTGCCTTATCCTCTTTAAGTCAGGCTTTTTTGGATGTTTTCCATTTTCATTAGATAAACAGCTTCTTCTCATTAGAAGCAGATATATCCTTATAAGGACTCAAGTTGGTTTTTCTTTATTTCTGCTGACACAAATTCTGCTCAGAATCTTGATTAATACAGCTTAGATCTTTCTGCAGTAATAATCAACACAAGTTCTTGTGATGATAATTTTTATGAAACACATTTCTGATGAAATAGCTAAAATGGTTTTATTAAGAAACTCTACCCTGTTCTCCCCACTTAAACTTAATTTCAAGTTAAGTGATCATGAACAGAAATCATTTTGTATATACTTTTTATGGAATACATGCATCTAAACTCATTAGAGTTACTGAATAAAACACATTATTTTTTCTCAAAACCAATTCACTTTATTTACATAGCTTTGCCTTAATTATGTGCAAAGGATTCTGATTAAAAAGGGAGTATTTCAGTCAGTACATAGTCTTGACTTTTGACAAATAAAATGTCTGCCCAGCAATGAATCTCAAAACTTTATTCCTCAAAACATAATGCCTACATTTACTGTAATACTTACTACCATGTTTAGTCATTTCTACTGAATTCAGACTCAGTGAACTGGTAAGACTCTTAATTACAGAAATCATGACAGATTCTCAGTAAGGCTGCCTTCCAGTATAATACAGGCATGTTTTCAAAAGTAGGTAATACTTTCTGTTGTCTCTATGGCCATAAACTCCTTGTACAATACCATATGTTGAGATCTATTTACACTGGTGTCATTCAACATAAAATTTAAGAGATTAGCACAAAGAGGCAGAAAACAGTACGTATCACCACTGGCTGCATGTCTGTGTTAAAACCACAGTTGTTACACATGCTCTGTAAGTAAAATTCTTCACTGCTCAAGTGAAGTATGTGTAATCTTAAATGGGAGACTTATGTAATATGACTATATGTAATATTAACTTGGACAAAACTGTGAAGTTTAACAAATAATGGTAGAACAATTGAATCTGAAGATATTATTAGTAGTATTGCTATTTCTTAGCTATCTGTACAAAAGTTTAAATTATTCATGTGGAAAGCAAAACACCGTCATATAATCACATTCCCCCTTTACAAAAAAAAAAGAAAAAAACACTAATGAAAAAAACCCAAACCTGAACAAACCTAAATTGAGTAATTTTAATTTCTTCATGAGAGATTTTGCGGAAGCAGCATATAAATATTTAGCAATGTTTGTGAAAAATCCATCAACCAGCAATAAAATTATCAACAAAACACAGACTTATATTGCAGCTACAACCATTTACAACAGAAATGCCGATTATGGGAGAAAAAGAGCACTCACATTACTTTAACTTCCATAGAATCTGCTATATAATTTCAACTTAAAACACAACTATAGCCTTCTCATTCTCTGAGTTGACAACTGTGAGGAAATTACAACTGAGGTGCTATTACAACACAAGAAATCAGAAAGAACAACTGAAAGACTTTTGCAAGGCTCGATTTGTAAAGTTCTGCAGAACTTAGTCAAGGAATGTCAACCCGTAAATATGGTTCACAACAATCTATTCAGGAATACTTGACAGTGATTGAGAAAAGTGAAATATTAAAACCAAATATTAAACCAAATATTAACATGAAAAAATAGATTTCTAAGAGAAAAAATATACATATTTTTAAAAGCATCTGCTTGGAAAGCAAGGGTCAATGTAGTCTGGTCTTCAGTTCTAGAAAATACCACTGTTTTTTTTTCCTAACGATAGTTAGGAATTTCAGCTAGTGGCAAATGATACTGCTGTACATATACAGCAGTAAAGGAAATGTCCTCATGGTAAAGGCCCTGTAGAGTGGCTTGCATTAGAAAGGTGGCTTATATACCTATGGAAGAACATGGGAAAGGGCAAGAATGTTTTCATAAAAACAAACAAACCAAAACAAAACCAAAAACAAGCAAAAAAACCTACAAAGCAAATAGAGACAAGACAGATGAAGAAGTTAATTACCACAGAGTGCACATCTCTCTCCCCTGTTAACTGAAGTGAAAGAAAAAAGAAACATTGATTTCCACTGTTGATTTTAAAAGGAATTTACATCAAGCTCATTACTAAGATAGCACTGCAATGCTGATGATGCTTTGATTAGAAATTGAATATTTCAGGCTGAAGAGAAAAAGAGCTTCAAAAGGCAACATATTGCTAAGATTCTTCACAAAAGCCATGATGGAAAATCTACTATCCCACTGGGCAGCAAAGTTGATAGGTGGAATTGCACACAGCTTTAGACCTGTACTCAAAAATTACCAGGATATAAAGTTTTACAAAACAGGATGGAAAATAACGTCAAAGATGGCTTTTTGTCTATGACAGCATAGTAGCTACAATCCTGGAGGTAATATAAATGTAGTAGTTAATTTATCAGCAGTTATCTCTACCATCTGAAAGATTTTGAAATCAAATCTACTCAGCTTCAAGTTCATAACTTATTTAGATTTGTTATTACCAATGTACCAATGACTAGTATTAACTACTACAGAAACCTAACAGAACAGCTGTTTAGGCAAAAATTGAATTTTAATTTTCATTCATGAAACATCATTAATTATAAATTCCACAACCAGAATCTGATAAGCAACATCACTTGCTCTACACTAAATTAAAAATACTTATTTCCTATTTGGCGCTGAAGTAAGTCATGCAAAATTAAAAAAAATGAATTACACAACAAATTGACTATCTAGAGACAAATAGCAGATGTAATGAATTAAAAAAATGTTTGAACATACTGTAGTCATCCTTCTCTGCAGTACCACTTTAAGATGTCCTGCTCATATTTACAAAAAAAAATAAATTCTGTAATAGAAACAAAAACCTCAATAAGTCTATTCCCATGCTACTCAACTCTGTTGAAACAAAGAAAGGAAATGGAGCATGAACATTTAGCAATTAAAAAGTACATGGCTACACCAATGGTAAATCCTGTTATGTTACCAAAAAAAAAGAAAAAAAAAAAGAAAAAAAAGAAAATCACATGTGCAGCTAAACAACTGAGAACACTCCAGGCCTTTGAAATGATATCTTACCCACAACTTAGTGCTCACAGTATAATAAGGACCACTCATTCTCACCCTCCTTCATGCTAATTGCATTTTCACGGGTCATCTATGCATCCTTTTTTCCAGGTGACTAGACAAATGCACACAAAAACTTCACCTAAAAATACACTGACTCTTGCCAAGTAGCAGCAGGATGAAATATACCACAGTAACAATCCCATCTTTGTCCCAGGCTAATGCTATACCTATTAACTTGCTTTGATGCTTAGCCAAGAAAAATCTCAGTGCTGGGATTCTAGGTTTTGTGCCCAAACAATCTGGGTTTGTGCTTAATATAGCTTTTAAGTTATTGCCAATTATTAACTCTAGAAAGAATATGTCTGGGATTATATTTTCTTTAGAATGAATTTCATTAAGGTAAAGAATACAGAAAAATCTACTTTCTTTTGAAAAGTATAAATGAATCATGCAATCCTTAGTACTAAGTAAATGGTCGCATTCAGAAAAATAGAATATTTCTAAAATGAATTCCAAAGTAATCTTTCTTTCCTGTATGTCAGTTATACATGCATGAAATATTTAATTTCTTGAACATAATATAAAAATGCAAATGGAAAGGAACACATTATTTGCTTGAACTTATGAGTAGCTTAAGGATTCATTTTTACCAGTGGAAAAGAAGATCATTCTTTTCATTTTCTGCAATAATTAAAGAGAACCCATCAGTCAAAATTAACCAATCAACAGTTTTAAGAATAATGGATAAAATGTAAACCATTAACCTTAGCTAAAGAAAACATAATTGCTTCCCATAAAAAAAATTAGTCGAACTGAAGTGAGTGACCCCTCATGCATTGAGGAAAAGAAGTATGTCAAACAAAAGAAAACAACAATGATAGGTGCTTTAAAATCATTAATGGTATTACTTAAAAAGATGAGAAAAAGCCTAATAATTAAATGACTTGATAGAACATACAAGGATTAAAATAAAAGTGAGTACTATTCAAGGTTCTAGTCCTAGCAAGATGCTATCCCCATTTCTCTCGAAGACTGATGACTCTATCTTTTATGCAGCGTGCTGTGGGTAGAAGGTCACGGGACATCTTCTACAGCACTAAAACTTGCTTATAAGTCTCTTGTGTTTGATACTGTACTTCTGGCCCTGGTATGCAGCTGACTTTTTAAAAAAAATTGATTTACTGGGACTGTACAAGGAAATCTATTTTACAAGGAGCTAAGCAACCATAACACTCTAAATGAAGCAAAAGTGGCAGGAAAAAGTAGCTAAGGGGACAGGAAAGGAAGGTGATAATCTCTTGAGACAGACTCATGAAAAAATAATATTAATAAAAAAAAGAAATAATTAAAAAAAAAGCTTACTCAACCACAAGGGTAAGGACATTTTCTGCCACTTTAGCCAAAATATTTCTTTCTCTCCATTATCCTTCATACAATACAATGACTGTTAAATTCCAGTCCAAAGGAATTTCACTGGTTCTCAGGCTTATTTCTGTGAACTTTTAGAATGCCACAGAATGTTTTAGGCTGGAAGGGACCTCTAGAGGTCATCTGGTCCAATTTTACTTACATTAAGAGCTTGACTGGAACCACTGAATGATGTAAACAGTTGAAGAAGTGAGCAATTTCCATATCACTTTGGATAAATAGCACTTTGGTTTCAAATCCATATTGAATTTATATGTTGTGATAAGTTAACTTAAAGCATACAAACCACACACAGATTACTGTAGTAGCCCAAAACAAAAATCTGACATGTAGGCATGTATAACTGTAAGATGGCCTGTGAGTAAGTCTGTGTATGATTATCACTACAAAGTTAGGATATCGTTACCAGAGCAAAAGATTCAGAAACCATTTTGCTTCTTTCAGACACTCTCAAAACTTCTATGACTAAATAACTTTCTTTGTTTTTCCTCTTAGATCTTAAGTGATTTTTCTGAGTATGTGATTTTCTAGTTTAACATTAGCCATAGTCAAGATGAAGAAAGGCACCATAAAAATACCTAACATTCTTTTTATGAGGATGTAATTTATAAGGACACTTCTAACAAGCAGACACACACAGTTTATAAAAATGTACAATTGTACATGTTTATACTTTTCAAAAGGTAAAAGTTTAAAACAGCTACTCTATCACTCAGATACACACTCAACCAAACAGGAATTTAAAAAAAGCCAAAACAAAACAAAACAAAAGCAAACAAACAAAAAACCCCATCAAAATAAGTTCCTATTACAGATTTCTTAATTAAAGTCACATTGACTTATTTTGCACCAACATCATTCCCACCGTATTTAGATGTATCCCAATGGGTTCCCACCAATTTGTGTTTGTGCTTTTTAACAACACCAAAATTGAGAAAAAAAAAAAGTGTTGGGGAGCAGTTTTCCACTTTCTATCTGGTAGCTCCAGCTCACACACATTTGCTCACCATAGCTGTGGCAATAACCTACAGAATCACAGAATTACTGAGGCTGGAACAGACCTCCAAGTTCATCAAGTCCATGCAAACCAACACCATGACATCAGCTAGACCATGTCACTAAGTGCCACATCCAATCTTTCTTTAAACATCTCCAGGGATGGCAATAGAAGAGAGTTCTAGAATAGAATAGAATATAGTTTTCACATTTACTGAAAATATTTAGTTAAGTATTACCTTCATAATATAGAGATTCTATCTCCTATGTCCTTGCCAGACCTTCTAAGCCACATTCACAAGCTTGAATTAATACCTTTTCATGAATCGTATCATCAATAAGCAAAATAGTCTAATTCCGCTAGTGTTCATGATGTACTGTAGCTAAGGCAAATGACTAATCCAATTAAACTCTGCTTGAACACAGGTTGATCAAGATATATAAAACCAGGAAGACTGAAATACAGCCATACTGCTCTTTATGTATATTAAAAGTCTAGCGCCTTCCATCAGGGAGGTACTGCTTCTTCAAATGACAATTTAAGCTAAGAGTGAAAGAGCATAAACAGAAATCCAAATCCATTAACTACTGAAGAACAACCAATAGAAAACAAACCAGTATGCTTAGTGTAATAAATCCTAGCCTTTAATGGCTCTTAAGAGAAACATTTTGATAATCAGCATTGTAACAAGAGTATAGTAGAAAGATTTGCTGCTTACATGTTCCCTTGTAATCATTTCAGCATTATGTGAGCTTTTGCACTCTTCTAGAAAAATTGGTTAGAATTTTATGGGTTATGAAACAGGTGCTGTATCCTACTTCATGGAAGCTCTGGGGCAGTTCTAAAGAGCAAAATGACTTCCTTCCTAACTTTACAAGCTCTGTTTTCCAATCAATAATGTCTGACCTTTCCGTCACCATATGATGTGACAAAAGGCATAACGGAGGTGAGGTTACAGAAGACAATGGACAACTAATTGACAATGAGAAGGCAATGGACTAACTGCAAAAATTTCACTATATACAATTTTTCCATTACACTTCCCAGACCCTTGAAAGCCACAGAAGCTATAAAGTAAAGAATATATGGGTAACCTCTCTATCTATGTTCCACTCAAATGTTATATATTCATTTTTTAAAATATATTAGGCTAAATTTTAATATACAACATACAGATGGAGCTCTGGGGATGCTGATGGTAAACTCCAGCAAAGTACCCAGAAAAACTTCCAAATTTCTGGTTACACTATACCTAGAAATCAGAACGAAGAATGTTAGAGACTACTCAATCTAAGTTTTATGTTCAACATAGTTTTGCAAAGCACAACACAAGAGCATCTTAATAGAAGGAAGCATTGAAAAACAATTAGAATTGTTCAGTAGGAAAGTTGGGGGTTTTTTTGTTCATAAAATACTTTCTCCCCCCCCAGAAAACACTACAGACCTCTAGTTACCATTCTGTTTGAAACAGAGGCTACACAGAGCACAATGAAGTCATACAAAATGTACTGTAACTTTATGGCTGTTGTTTTATACACAGATAGAAACCAAACTTTGTCAAGTATTATGTAATCATTATTACCTACTGTTTTCCAATAAAGACAATGTACTTTAAATACACTGAACACATAGCTGCATCTAGCAAAGTGAAGAAAAAAAGTCTAATTTCACGTTACCACTCAGTAATTGTCCTGTTTCAGTATGTGATTAAATAGCTACTTTTGCATGAAAATGGTATTTCTCAATTTAATGTATCAAATTGTTTAAAATAGCTTTGGATTCTTATTTTAGAGTGGAGCACAAACTATCCTACTTCAAGGAAGTTAAAATGAAACAACATAAGCTGGTTTGCTGGTTTAAAGCTATTGATGGTTCCTAGTTTCAGAAGAATACCCATACAAATGGAGTATAGTAATCACATGGTGAACATGTATTTTTTGAAGTATGAAATAAATGATTTTGAATAAATTACAAATATTTACTATTGAGCTTTCACTGTAGGATAAAACACAAGCATTAATCTTAACATTTCTTAATATGTTAGAATTCAAAATCTCTTAAGAAAATTAAATTCAAAACGTAGGCAGCATAGTAACAAAGATCTGAAGGTACCATAATACAAAAATAAAACAAGAGCAGGAGAGACTACAAATGTCAAGGTAATCTTACGCAATAATCTTTTGTAGTAATACAGTATTTCTAGCGGTAGATTTTTATCTCTGCCTGGTTCCACTTGACAGTTTGGGCTTTTTTTTTCTTTTATTCTTTTAACACCTAACAGATGTTTTCCATTATTATAAAACCTAGCACTTTATGGACTTCAGCAAAGATTTCTGGATCCAAAGTTACGAGGTCATGACAAAAGGGCAACAGGCTTCTCTGTCTTAAAATGAGTTGCATCTAAAGTTGTTAGTTTTATTACATACCCTAAAATGAAAACTAATCCTTTTACACCTGCTCATCTCAACAGTTAAGTGAAATTTACATAAAATTTATTGGTAATGTCTCTTTTAAATAAAGAAAGATTTCTGGTATGGGATTACATGTACACAAAGGAATACTTGAATCAAGCTAGAATATAATAATCAAATAAAACTCTCCCAGAGGAAAAAAAAAGTATAGTAGTCAAAACCAAAAAGGTTTCAGAATAGCTTATCAATCCTGATATAATGCTATCAGAGAGTTTCTTAGTAGAATTCAACATAAACTCCTGACTGGTTGCTAATTTGGCTAGGTTTAGTGTCAACCCAAATAACTCCTCTTATTATATGAAATCAGGAAAAGTTGTTCCACAGTACTTTCAAGCAATGAAGTCCTTAAAAAAATCAGCAACACAAAACAGCTAAAAAAAAAAAGAAATCTCCATTAAGTAAGAACTACGTTATTATTAAGTTACTGCTTAAAATTGTTGCCGAGACATTAACTGCTGACTGGAAATGTATCCATTCACTTTAGGGAACTCAGTACTAAATCCAGTCC
The DNA here is from genome assembly GCA_013399075.1 of Chloroceryle aenea. Classification (NCBI taxonomy): domain Eukaryota; kingdom Metazoa; phylum Chordata; class Aves; order Coraciiformes; family Cerylidae; genus Chloroceryle; species Chloroceryle aenea. Next base: position 23,345 of record VWZY01012994.1, on the reverse strand, counting down.
TAGTGAATCATACAGTCTGTCACAGTAGCAAGGTCTGTCAGGATTACTGGGCAACCTGGGCTTGCCAAATAAAATGAAAGCTGAAGACAACTCATTGCTAAAATCTAGGAATTAAAAAGCAGAATATGTGTACAAAATGGTAACCTAGTTCTTAGAGAGTGCTGACTGAAAATAATCTGGAAAGCCCTAGCAACATAAGCAATCTTAGTGGAATACTGGTAAAAAGAGCTGATGTGGACACTATGAATAAACAGGGAGGTAAAAGTAAGAACAAAAAGTTATTGCTCCTTGTATACAGCACTAGTAAAACTAATAATAAAATACTTATCAAAGCTCTTCAAAGAATGCTGAAAAATTGGCAAAGGAAAAAAAAAGCCATAAAGTGATTTGAGGACTGGGAAAAAAAAAAATTCTGCAAAAAAGACTGAAAGAACTCGATGGGTAAACTCGATGGGTACAGCTTATCAAAAAGACAGAACTCAGTTAGAATTTAAGTATTTGAAGTAAGTGGAAACTGAAGATATTGCACAAAGCTTTAGAAAAAAAGCACAGAAAAAAAAACTGGCTAGAGGTTGAATGCAGAGAAATTAAAATGTAAAACTGGATGAAGTACTGTTAGGCGTAAGGTATCTAAATACTAGAATAGATTACTCTCAGTGACCAAACTNATAAAATCACATAAGCATTTCAGTCAGCAGGAACCTCCAGAACTCATATACACTACTATCATGCTCAAACTGGACCAAAGTGAGGCTAAATGGATCTCCCTGATGATTGTCTTTTTTGAAAATTGGTCCAACATGTGCTACATCCTCCAGTCAGAGTATTTATTTCCAGTGTTTCAAAGATTACAGACAACANTACTCTCACTGACCAAACTACACTCTCTTCATGCCTACAAATTATGTTTGAAAGCCTTTCCTGTTCAGCTGTAGCAAAACAGTGAGCTTGATTCAGGGCTATCTTGCAGGACATTGTGGCATAAGGTATGCACCTAATGGTCTCCTCTATTTTAAAACACTATTAACAGAATACCTGAATTTGCTATATGAAAACAACATCAGTTTTACAGGTATAGTAAAGTTTGAAGTCAGTTGCAAAGAGTTGGTAGTCATGAACTCAAAAGTCAGATTTATTGATGCAGAATTTACATTTCCTGGTGCTAAACTGAAAAGCAAGGACACAAGCTGTATAGTTGGACAGGCCTGACAGTAACAGCTATACCTTGCTTAAGAAAATGCCAGTAGAACTAGAAATATGATTAATAAACTGGAAATAGTAATTATTTTGAAGAAAGAATATCACAGTCTTATACAGAAATAGATGAATTTCACATTCTGAAGTAGTTCTAAGT
>VWZY01012993.1:0-20349 GCA_013399075.1 Chloroceryle aenea | reverse complement strand
AGGGCTTTTTTCAGCACTGCCACCATCAAATTTCCCAAGCTGCTGCTGCTGAAGTCCCAGATGAACCAGGGCTGGGGAAGGGACACAAAGCCAAGCTCGTCTCTGTGTCCCTGGCTCAGAGACAGACACACACTGACGGACAGTCATGCTCTTGTTCCCCCTTCTCCTAGCTTTCAGAAACACAATAGTGAGGGGATGAGGACAGAGAGTAAGGCAGTGGATAAACATTATTCTGAAGCTCCTATTATGAAGTTATTTAGCAACTCTATTGTGGAGTTAAACGGATTTAACAACTTGAAACAGTCTTCTGGAGAATATTTTGGACAGATTGGGGGCAAAGGCAAAACCAAAGCAGGCTAAGATGCCTTGTGATTTCTTGCTGGTGGGAAAATAGCATTAGTGAGAAATGAAAGTTTCAGTGGAAAAACATCTGAAATCTTTGCTTTTCCCAAGAGCAGGGTATCTGCTACAATCAACATTTCATATAGTGTAATAACAAAATATTAATATCTGAAAAGGCCTACAGTTCACAGAAGGGCTTTGTGCCAGCCTCCTACATTACACAGACACACACCCCCAGCCCTGGCTTTGCCAAACTCCAGCTGGAGCAGCTCCTTCCAAAATATAAATAAAACCATCTGTGAGACTGTTCCCTGCAGTGTCTTTACTACAGTCAAGCCTGTGCTGAAACAGGAAGATATAAAGGAGGCTCTTCAGTGATTACCTGTGGCAGGAGGACAACTTCAAGGACTACCAGGGAAGGCTGCTCAGCTGGGGGCAGCCTCTAGGGATGCAAGAGGGAGCTGGCTGGCTGCACACGTGGAGGAAGGAAAGAAGAGAGGAAGGGGCCTTTGCCCACATGCACTGCTGCATGGACTTGGACAGAAGCATTGCTTCCACATGCCAAAACAAGGTCTAAAATCCTTCAAATGGTTGAAAGAGGTTACAGGCTGCTCCCTGGCAAGATCAGCAGCCCTTCCTGTGAGACAAAAGCAACACCAGTCCTTCTCTTTATCAAAGGGGAGTTTCAGAAGTGGCTGTCACTGCACCGAAGCCGGTATCTGATTGTGTGAGCTTTTAAATTTAACAAAGACATAACAGAACCCACTGATGGGAAACTGGTTTCAGAAATTCAAATGGAAACAATACTTTTTAATGATAACCAACAGAACACCCCCAGTGAGGCAGTCACTAAGCTGATGCCCGCCAGCCTCTGAGGCAACTCTCTTCACACACAATTCCTCCAGAGCTTACCTGGGCAGCTGGAGCAGAGCAAGCTGCTGAGCACCCTCCTAGCTGGGCATCCAGCCCTGGTTCTGGCCACAGCTCCCCAGCAGCTGGCTCCACAGGGCACAGGTACGGGTTTGGTGTGTGGCAAAGGGTCTGCTCACAGGCTGCACAGTGGGAACAGCTCTGCTAGGCCCACCTAGCCTAAACACACACACACACACTCCAGGCAGTGGCAGTTTGAGTTCTTTTCCACACACTGTATAGATCGCAGAGAGGTCAAGGCTTTGAGAGGAGCCCAAAGGTGCAGCTCATGCTGCTCAAATGCAGGAACCTTTTGACCTGACTTAAATGGCCCTAAGGCAGAACAAAGGCTTAAGCCTAAACCTCCAGTACTCCACCCGAGCATCCTCAGACTGAGGATACTCTGCAGTCATAAAACCCCCATCAGCCAGATGGTATCTGGAGACACAAACTCATTTCCTGGCAAGAAATGAATCAAAATATGCTAAAACAACCCCTTCAGTTGGATGCACTTCTTGTTGAAAAATTAGTCTTATAGAAGTTTTCTGTTCAGTTATAACTTGATGCTGCCTCTGCCTTTTGTGATCTAGAAAAAAAAAAACCCTAGCAATTAGTTGTCTAATCAGGACCTTGGACCATAACCAAACTTGGAGCTGGCTGCAGGTTACAGCAGCAGCTCAGGGATGGCCAGCAGCCTGCGCTCGATCCAGAAGAAATCTGCACCCTGTTCCTGTCATTACTACACAACCTCACGTGAAGCCGTGCCCGTGTGGGGATGCCCAGGACACTTACAGGACTCCTCAGAGGATGCCACATCTTGAAGGCAGCTGAACAGCCCTTACCTCAGTGTGAGGTGAGAGCTCAGCCTACCTGAGGCAGGCAGACACTCCTGCTTGTGCCCTGCCTTTGCACACTGCATTAACTCTGCTGTTGTGCAAACAAGCCCAAAGGATGCCAAGCAGGGGACAGTGTCTGAAGCACACAGAGCTGTGCTTGCCTCAAGGTTAGGTGAATCCTGCCCTGAGGGACACAAAGACAGGCCCAACACTGCCTGGCTTCTCACCCTGCCCTAGGCTACAGCCACATAAAGTCATTCTGCAGTAACTGCAAGGCAGGATGGTGAATTCTTCCTCTCCTCCTGTCAACAAGACCACATCGGTAATCACACTGGTGAAGAAAGGCAATGCCACAGGAAAACTTTTTAAAATTATTTCTGAGAAATAATTTCCTTCTAGGCATATGCTGAAGCTAGGCTGCAAAAGCCCCCCTCCTCTAACAGCAGGAGCTGTGCCTCTCACTAGGAGGAGAGCTTGATGGCATCATGCTACTGCTATAGCACCACTGCAAACATGTGTCATTTCAGGCCAGCAAGACACACCCATCATCACCTACAAGTCCCTGACAGTGACCACCTACCCCCACCACCCCTCTTTGCAGTTGCCTTCTCAGAACTGAGGACACAGCCCCATTTCTTTGATGAGACTGGACTGCATCAATAACCAGCATGCTTCCTTCCACACCAGTAGTACGAGAGGGCTCCTGTCTTGGCAATTTTTTTGCCTGGCTGGCCAGCAGAATGTTTCTGCAATCCCAGTTTGAGGCTCTTGCACATTTATGGTTAAAAACACAACCTCATTGTGTATGGTTTCTTCTTAAATGTAGGCAGCCTCACTTCCTCATTTTCCTCCCTTTGTCAGAAGTTTCCTGGAGGTCAAGTGGGAGGAAGGTGGCACAAAGTCACTACAATTTCTCTATTGAGAAACCAGAACATGCATTTTTTTGGTGCTGCTAGCACAGTTCCTGGCAGGTTCTTAGTGGATCTTGGGGCAGAAGACAGACCCTTCCAGACTAACTTTGAGCGGTCTCTTTGAAGTTCGGCAATTTTGCTCAATTTAGGGGGCTGATTACCATATTGAAGACAGATGTATGGCTTGTCACAGTGAAAGCCAGCAGCCTAACAGCAATATGTATTGGTACTACCACCCTGCTCTCAGGGCAGGTCTCCGAGAGCAGTGGTCAGCAAGTCAGAGTCCAGCTGGCTGTTGGTTCCTAGTGGCACTCAATATGGGGACCAACACCTGAGTCAATACTGAGGCTTCTTATGTTTTTGTATCTTTGCTACTGACCTGGATGAGGATGAGCATATGGGCAGCAAGGCTGCAGATGATGCCAAGTTGGAAGGAGTGGTTCATACCCTAAAGGGTAGAGCCGCTATGCAGAGGGACCTATACAGGTTGGAGAAATAGTCTGAGAAGAACCTCAAGACATTCAATGGTAAAAGCAGAGCCGTGACACTGGGATGGAGCAACACTCTGCAGCAGAACAGGCTGGAGACAACAGGCAAGGAAGCAGGTTTGCAGGAAAGGACCTCAAAGTGTGGGTGGACAAGCAACCTGGGAGTCAGCAGCTCACCTGTGTAGCAAAGGCCAACCACTAGCAGGACACAGGGAGGAATCCTGCACCTCTGGTCAGCACTCATGAGACAGTCTGGAGTGCTGGATCTAGTCTGGGTTCCCCAGCACGAGAACAGTGACATACCAGAGCAAGTACAGTGAAGGCCATCAAGATGGTTTGGGTTGGAGCACACACAGTATATGGAAAACCTGAGAGAGCCAGGTTTGTATGGCCTGAGGAGAAGGCAAAGATAAGATCATACTGTTATCTGCTATTCTTATGGGGAGCCACAGAAAGAGAAACACAGGAAAAGCTGAAAGACCACAGGCACAACATGAGAAATTCTGATGAGATGCCAGATGATCTTCACTGTCAGCATGGCCACACACTAGAATAGGAAACACTACAGCTTCTCTGGCCTCATCTCTGGAGATGGACAACCTGCTCTGAACTTAACTCTTCTTTCAGCAGGGGGTGAACAAGCCAGCCTTAATACCCCCCCTTCCAACTAAATCACCCCAGAAGTTTATGAAGCACCACCTGTGACAAGACCTCACACTTTATGGGAAAGTGCATTGAGAACAAATGTGCTTTTCAGTTTTCCGATCTGTGAAATGGGGCTGACAGGATTTCCTTATTTGAGCCTTTGTTGTCTAGCAGGTGTCCCAAATAACCCACTTTTTTCAGTGTGGAATAGACAAGTCAGCTCTTCAAAACATGATGCTTTGATTGCAGAGCCTTCCACTAGCACAGGCAAACAGGAGAGAGCAGCGCTTCTGTGCCTTTAGTATCTTGTTTCAGAACTCACTTGTGATGCTGCCAGAGGCTGCGTGCTTTTTTCAGAGCTGCCCCAAAGTTTCTAGCAAACAAACTCAATGCTTTCATTTTACACCAGAAGCATAACAATTACCTGGGAAATCCCCCTCCCACACCCCAGAGTCTGTACTTAGGGTGACATGATGATCTCACCACATACAGTTATTCAGGTTCAGTGCTGCCTTTAAAAAAGATATCATGTAAAAGCCACTGGGGTCAACATTTTGGCCAAGGCTCACTCTGAACAGCTATGAATACTTAAAATACAGAAAAAAATGGCAGTTAAGAGAAAGGGACCGAAAGAAACCTTCCATCTCCTCTCTTGCACACCCTGCCATACCTTGAGAGACATGACCTACCAAGTACCATTGCTCTCATCCTGCCAGGCCCTGCTGCAGTTCTCTGCTGATGCCTTTCCCAGCTTCTTCGTAAGCCTAAAATGGGCTTTTCACGATGAGAGCTGCTGACTGCTGCATGAGTGCTGCCTCTTGCTGTGCCTGACTCCACAGCACATCCTGTGAGGGGATACAGGAAAGACAGGAACACAGCAACAGCTGCACAGCCCCTTGCTACAACTCTGATCCAATACAAGCAGTCGTGGGGTCAAGAAAGGAAGCTATAAAAAAAGTTAACTAGGAGGAAACACTGGGACCTGCACCCTCTTCAGACCAAGAGGTGCAGTAGTGAAGGAAACAGCACAGGGAAAGATGACAGCTCTTCTCCAAATACTTCCCAAACGGGAAAAATTAGAATGGATGAGAACCACGAGCCTCCCCTTTCACGTTCCCCCAGAGGAAGCTGATTTAATTCTGCTATCGGGAGGCAAAATAAGCCAAGCCATCCTTCAGCAGGTACCTCCATAGCTGTGGCTAAAGCCAAGCAATATAGGAATTAAGACACTTTAATAGAATTCTCATGTTATAACAACCCCATTCCCTTCAGCATGAGGAGCACACAGCTGACTTGGGAAGCCAGCAGAGTATCAGAAGCACAGCAGGTGGAATGGCTCCTTTTACACACCGTGATCTGCAGCCCCATGTGGAGAGGAGTGTCTGCGTATTTTTACAGTGAAGCAATAAGAGACATCTTGCTCATCCTGCACATCTCTCCTGGTGACAGAGTCTTACAAATAGTGCACACCTTCACAAGACAGGCTAGGAAGGACCTTTCCCTTTTTGCCTCATTTTCTCAGAGCTTCTAATCAGAAGTTCCCCTAGTAGGAGGGGAAACAATGTCAGCTTATAGAATTGCTCACATTCACAAGAGCCCACCCAGTTTCCAGTTAAGTGAAAAGGATCCCACCACCTGCAACAGAAGTTAGGCAAGGTCCCTGGAGAATGAGCTCAGAAGGGAAACTACCTGAGAGGGGAGGGCAAGGGGGGGCAGATTCACCATGCTCACACAAGAAAACACAAATATACCTTATTTAAAACAACTCTTTCCATCCTTACATTTATTTTCCCTAAAAAACAGTCTTTACAAACAATTCTCTCGTTTCTGCTTTCCAATTCTGTGGGACTGCTGCAAGCACTCCATGGCACATGACTCTGGGGAAGCAGAGAAAGTGTACCGCAACTCAGTCTTATTTCCATAGGAAAAGCTGACTCATAACTTACATCGTCCTTGAAATGCTGACACGGGTTTGTAAGAATCATTTGAGTGTCAAGTCCCAGCTCCCAGCTCTAGCAGAATAGAAGGCCCTCCTTGGCTGCCAGGCGCTGGCGATGGATTTTATCCTGCTGTAGCTCCTCGTGGTTTGGATGCCAAAGTTTCATAACAATTCTTTCAATGTTTAGAGCGTAGACAGTGTGCGCAGGAATAACTTCTTTGTGCACCTGGAGATACACATCACAAAACAAGTTTCATGCTTTCATGCACTCTTCCCCACATTGCCCATGGAATAACCTCTCTCCCCTACAGGAGAATCACCAGCCCTGCAGAGCAGGGACACAGGCTGACACACACCAGCAGAGCTGCAGCTTGCCAGTACTGCCACAGCAGCCAGAACTGAATCACCGCCCATTTGGCCGTTCTGCAAGGGACTGGCATGGTAAGGCAATCATCATTTTGCTCTTGTGATGACAAACAACAATTTGTCGGCAACATCTTACAAACAATTCTAGCTGACTAAACACAAGAGGAATGCTTGATTACAGCTTCTACAGCTGCCTCCACAGCCTTGACACAGAATCCTAAGGCCTGTTCACAACAGCAGAGATCAAGGGCAAATTTATCACATTTTAGACATTCAAAATGTTCCCAGATCTGCCAGAGGAAAGGAACCACAATGATAAGTCTCCACGGGAAGATTCATCCAGCCTACCTCAGACACATCCCCAGGGTTGAAGTGATCATAACTAACCCACTGCAGCAGCCTGCAGGCAAGCACCAAGTATTCCTCCCAGTACCCAGGTGGAACACAAGAAATAAGAAGGGACATGTCAGGCAACTCATTTTGCTGCATCTCTGTCAAAATCTCAGACTAGCTCAGTTCTGATAAAATCACTGCAGTCTTACTGCAGAGGAAGAAGAGTCCACCCTTCTTACAGAGCTGTAAGGAGACAGGGATTTCCTCTAACTCTCTGACCACAGGGAGCAGCATTAAATCATTAGCTGACTGTATGTTAACTGTTACCTAATAGTGGGAACAAATCAAAGCCAAAGCATTAAAATTTGAGGGAAAGAAGGAAATAAGGCTGTAAAAGAACTAAATCCCACCCCCCCATGCCTGTAAATCAGATTGGAGACTGGTAGCTGGTACTCAGGACAGTGCTGCCTGTGGACACAACAGTGTAACCTGAACAGCTTACCTGTAAAGCCTCAAAAAGGTCATACATGTTCACTGGCGGCAGGGATGCTGGTAACGTGTCCCCAGAGCATGCCAGCAGTAGAGCTGCCTGCTGCTCAGCATCATCAGGTGGGGGCTGGGGAACAAGACTCTGACCAGCAGAAGGTGTCGCAGAGGTTGGAGGGCTGTAAGCAAAGCAGTCAGCAAAACCTTCCAGTCAGGAAAGCAGCACCGGCTCTGCAAGTCACACAGAAGGGGCTTAGCCCCAGAGTCTGCTTTTCTGGATCACCTGACCTTGCTTTTATGTACATAACATTATTTCAGCTGTAATTAAAATATTTAAAATTCCAGCTTAATAAAAATAGTGCAAACCCATCCTCAACATGCTTCACTGATCTTGACTGGGCAACTTTTGTCATTTACAGGCAATAGTTTCTATTCAGTATAGAAGTGAAGGCACCCACAACATTAAAGACATAAATTGTTAGGCAGGGCTGTTTGTAGTGCTCTAATCAAATCTTAAACCATCCCCAACCGCCTGTCAACAGCTAGAAGCTGCTGCAGATAAACACAACTGCCTTCTCAATACACACATGCTGCCAGATGCACAGCACGAGTTGACACTGGGACTTTGGAAAGCAAGATGACCCTGAAGCTCTGCTAACTGAAAAGGTGTGCCAAGCAAACATAAATACATTTGGATGCAGGCAATGACAGGGTGACAGTGTCCTGCAGGTCCCCACTAATACTTCACTCCTGGGGCCCAAGAGCGGTTCCACCACAAAGGCAGGGATCTCCTGCCCAGAGGCAGTTTTGAACGGAGCAGCAGGATTTCTGGGTCACTCACTACAGCTTCCAAATCACATTCAGAAGCCCAGGGATCACCTTCATAAAGTGATGGACAAGCACAGGCAAAGGAGAGAAACTTACACTGTCCTAAGCTCCACTGATGAGAAATCCCCATATTCTCCCTCCCTGTTTAGCTGTCCATCCTTTGCACCGATACCTGCCAAGTGTGTGAAAGCTGAATACCATTATTAACAGATCCCACCCAGTAAAGAGAGGAACTGAACCATGAAGTAACTTTGCGACTAGCAAATTGCATCTGAAATTAACAGTGTGCCAAGAGCTCCTTACCACTCAATTAAATTGTTATAAGCAACAACACTATTCTTCAGATAGGGCTGAGGGTTGACATTGCTTCCAAAGGCGTACTTGAAATGGCCGTCCCTCAGGCGATAGGCTTTCCGCCTGGATATCACAGAGGTCAGAATATCCTTAAGATGGTTCTGCAACAAAAGACAAGCTTATTACGCATGCTGAGTTATTCACCACACAAAGCCACAGCTATGAGAAGTGCCTCGACAATTGCAAGACAGAAGTAGTGCTACTGTAACCACAAGGAACTGCAGATGCAGGGGGACCATGACCTGGACAAGCTGCAGTATGTGTTCACTGTCTGATACAGCTGGATACAGAGAACACAGCCCTGTGTGAGTCCTCTGTGACTTAGTCTGTGAACCGTACTTTAATATGTGATGCACTGCTTCAAATGTCAAAGAAGTTTCTTAAATACCAGGAAACTCCCAGCCTCTGATCCTCTCGATAAAGAGTTAAGAGACTTCATAACTGGCACTAGATGTTACACTTGTACTGAACACAGGCCCTAAAACTACAGTGAAGGGCTACTCTCTTTTGCAGACAACTGAACAGTCTGAAAAGCGCTGGAGAAGCAACTGTCTGAAAAGACAAGCAGACAACTGCTGCTTCACATGGCCTCACTCCTGCCTCACTCCTAGATGGGGACTTCAGGTTGGCCTCCACATTCTGTCTCAAGAAAACCATTCACACATCAACGCTCCAGGTAATGGCTGTACCATTCCTGGCATACATCAAGCAAGGACTGCATCACCAATGGCCAAACCCAGCACTTCACCTGCACCAGTAACAGGTCTTTTTTTTATAGACCTGTTTGAACTGGAGCTCCTGTTCTCACCCTGCTTTAAGTGACAGGAAAAGCATTTTCCAAACCAGCTACTTAAGCATGCCTGAGTTCTGCATGTGCAAGTACAGCTAAATGAATACTTGCAGACAGAAATCCATGACTTGGCATCTGTAACGGTGCAGATGGGGAAGCCCTTTGGTTCTCTTCCTACTCCTCCCAAAGCAATTGGGCAGTTAGAGAAGGTTTCCTCTCCCCTCTACTGCACACAGAGACTTTTGTTGCTGCTATAGTAAGACCACCACTGCCACTGCTGCCCAGCCTGGTCTCACCTCCACAGCATAAACAACTGCGGTCACCGCCTCCTCTGTGACATTGTCTAGCCCATGCTCATACGCAGTGACGATCATCCTTCCTTCTAACTGGCCACGTGTAGGAAGCATCATGGTATGAGAACACAGCTTTAAATCATCATCCTCCTGAGGATCTTTTGCCACAAATTGCTGGGCTCCAGAGAGTGGATTCTGAGGCTGGAACCGGTGCTGTCAGGAACATAACATTAGATTACAAGATAAATCATAAGTCATCAAATCATAGAATCATCTAGGTTAGAGAAGATCAGAGTCCAACCATTAACTCTACTCTACCAAGTCCACCACTAAGCCATCTCCCCAAGCACCAAGTCTATACAGCTTTTAAGGACATCCAGGGATGGTGACTCAACCACCTCCCTGGGCAGCCTGTTTCAATGCCTGACAACCCTTCCAGTGAAAAAAAGTTGTGAAAATGTCCAGTTTAAACCTCCCCTGGTGCAGCTTGAGGCCATTCATTCCCTGTTGTTCTGTCACTAGGTACTTGGGAGGAGAGACCAGCACCTGCCTCTCTACAATGTCCCTTCAGGTAGTTGTAGAGAGTGAGGAGATCTCCCCTCAGCTTCCTTTTCTTCAGACTAAGTGGCCCCAGTTCTCTCAGCCATGCCTCCTAAGACTTGTTCTCCAGGCCCTTCACCAGCTTAGCTGCTCTTCTCTAGACCCACTCCAGCACCTCAATGTCTTTCTTGTATTGAGGCACCCAAAACTGAACACAGTACTCAAGGTGCAACCTCACCAGTACCGAGTACAGAAGGACCCTGGTCCTGCTTGCCACAACAAGCCAGGATGCCTTTGGCCTTTTTGGCCACCTGGGCACACTGCTGGCTCATGCTGAGCTGCCTGTCAATCAGTACTTATCCACTAGGTGGGTCATCTTGTCACAGAAGATCAGGTTGATCAAGCAGGACTTGCCTTTCATAAATCCATACTGACTGGGCCCGACTGCCTAGTTTTTATGTATATGGTGTGTAATGGCACTCAAGATGATCTGCTCCATGACCTTCCCTGTCACTAAGGTCACACTGACAGGTCTGTACTTCCCCAGATCCACCTTCTGGCCTTTCTTGTAGATCTGAGTCACATTTGCTACCCTCCAGTTCACTGGGACCTCCCCTATTAGCCAGGACTGCTGGTAAACAATGGAGGGAGGCTTGGTGAGCATATCTGCCAACTCCTTCACTACTCTTGGGTGTAACCCATCCAGTCCCATAGACTTGTGTATGTTTAAGTGGTGTAGCAGTCACTGACTATTTCTTCTTGGATTATGAGGGTCTCATTCTGCTCTCTCTCCCTGTCTTCCAGCTCAGGGGGCTGGGTGTCTAGAGAACAAATAGCTCTACTGATAAAGACTGAGGCAAAGGTGGCATTAAGCACCTCAGCCTTTTCCTCATCCCTTGTCTCTATTTCCCCTGTGTCCAATAAAGCATGTTGATTCTCCCTGGTTCTCCTTTGGTTGTTAGTGTATTTATAGAAACATTAATTGTCCTTAACAGCAGTAGACAGGTTGTGTTCTAGTTGGGCTAGACTCTCCTAATTTTTTCCCTTCATAGCCTCACTACATCTCCCTCCCAAGAGCCCTGCGACCTCTTTTAAAGGCTATAAACTCTCCTTTTGTTCCTGACTTCCAGACAAAGCTCTCCATTCACCAGGCCTGCTAGCTTGGTCTCTTCTAGCTCATCTTTCAGCACACTGGGGCAGCTGCTCCTGTGCCTTTAAGACTTCTTTCTTGAATTAAATCCAGCCTTCTTGGACTCCTTTGCCCATCAGGACTGTCTCCCAAGGGACTCTGTCAATCAGTCTCCTGAACAGGTCAAGGTCTGCCCTATAAAATTCCAAGGTGGCAGTTTTACTGATCCCCCCCTCCTCTTTATGTCCCAAAGAGCAGAAAACATTTCAGGATCACTGTGCCCAAGATGGCCTCCAATCATTATTTCCCCCACAAATCCCTCTTTGTTCACAAGCAGCAGGTCATAAAGGGTAGCGTCCCTCACCNCCCTTCATAGCCTCACTACATCTCCCTCCCAAGAGCCCTGCCACCTCTTTTAAAGGCTATAAACTCTCCTTTTGTTCCTGACTTCCAGACAAAGCTCTCCATTCACCAGGCCTGCTAGCTTGGTCTCTTCTAGCTCATCTTTCAGCACACTGGGGCAGCTGCTCCTGTGCCTTTAAGACTTCTTTCTTGAATTAAATCCAGCCTTCTTGGACTCCTTTGCCCATCAGGACTGTCTCCCAAGGGACTCTGTCAATCAGTCTCCTGAACAGGTCAAGGTCTGCCCTATAAAATTCCAAGGTGGCAGTTTTACTGATCCCCCCCTCCTCTTTATGTCCCAAAGAGCAGAAAACATTTCAGGATCACTGTGCCCAAGATGGCCTCCAATCATTATTTCCCCCACAAATCCCTCTTTGTTCACAACCAGCCGGTCATAAAGGGTAGCGTCCCTCACCGGCTCCCTCACCAGCTGCATCAGGAAGTTAACATCTACACACTTCAGGAACCTTTAGGACTGTTTTCTCTCTGCTGCATTGTATTTCCAGCAAACATCTGGGAAGGTGAAGTCCTCCATCAGAGAAAGTGGTAGTGATTGTGAAACCTCTACCAGCTGCTTAAAGAACATTTCATCCACTTCATGCTGGTTGGGTGGTCTGTAACAGACTCCCACCACAACATCAGTCTTGTTGGTCTTCCCCCTGATTCTTACCCCTAGGAACACAACCCGATCATCACTTTAATTTATAGGCATTCATATGTCTCCCTAATGGAGAGGGGCCATCCCACCCCCTCTTCTTCCTCACATATCCCCTCGGAAAAGTTATTAGCTATTGACTGCAGCACTTCACTTGTGCAAGTCATACCACCAGGTTTCTGTGATGGCAGCTGTGTCAGTTTTCTTGCTGCACAATGGCCTCCAGCTCCTCCTGTTGATCGTCCATGCTGCATGCATTGGTGTAGATGCACTTCAGCTGGGCTAATGATCCTGCCACCCTTTTAGGGGGAGATGATCTAATTCCTGCCTGACTGTTCTCAGACACTTCCATGGTTCCTAACCTATCAGTAAGCCTTTTTTTACTAATGCTTGGATGGCCATTCCCCACCTCCACTGAGATGGCAGACTGAAAGAGCTTACCACTACACCATCCCAGAAGCATCAGCATGCCACTCCCAGGCTTCTCTCTAGCAAGCCCAGTTTCATGCCCATCCCCCTTAGAATCGAGTTTAAAGCTCTTTCAATGACAATTCTTGTCCCAGGATCCTTTTCCTCCTTTGTGACAAGTTTACCCCATTTGTTGCACTCGATCAGACCCTTTGGTTCATCAAGCCAAACATCCCTTCTTCAGCTGGAGAGCAAAACACCTATAAAACCACATCACAATAGGTCAAGCTGAGGGATATACCTCCCCAGGATGTACTCTCAACCTCCAAAGATCTGTGACTGAGGAAATTCCTCAGTCAGTGCTGGTGCCCTTTTATTAAATAGCCCAGGAACTTGCACAGCAGCGCCCTGAACCACCTAAACTTTGGGTATCCACAAACATCCTGCAGCAAGAAATTCTACAGTGTAATAATGCACCATATGAGGAGTCATCTCCCTTTGTTTGATCTGTACTTCTCATCTGCTAGATTAATTTAAATCTCCTGTGTGGTAATTCACTGTCCCTTTTATCCCTACTCATTCCATCCAGGCCAGTGATGATTTTATGGACTTTCAGATCTCAGTCACCTCCTCCTATGCCAAAGAGTTCTCACATGCTTAGTCATTTCTTGCACAGAAGGGTGGATTTTACTTACCAAATGTACAGTTTCCATCAAGATTAAAACCCATGACCCTAAGCTTGTGTGACTGATTCTTACATTTATTTAAAACTTCAAAAGCAACAACTTATCCAAATTCCAGTTCTGAATTTCATATTCTATCCACCCTGCCCACTTTCAATACTCTGTGTTCCTGAGCAGCCATTGGTTTGGAGATTGACTATGGCTATTTTTCAGAACTGACTCAGTTATTTAGAGAAAAAGACATCACAGAACAGGAATTCATATGAGAAGAGAGCAACCCCCATTCCCCAGGCCACATATATTCCAATACAGTTCCCTTGCTGTGATGGCATCTTAAGTTCCAAGTGCTTGTGGTGTCTCCCAGGAGGTGTCAGTGTCCAGGTAAAGGCAGGGGAAAGCAGATGGGAATGACCTATCCTTAAGCCCAGAAATGTGCTTGGCCCAGCCCCAACACATAAGGGAACTACATAGCCCCGGCTCCTCGAGAACTCTTCACAACTTCTGTCCCTCAACTGTTCAAGCAACAATCTGATGGCTCTGGAATGCAGATTGCTGTAAGGATCTTATGGGGCATCAAGACAAACACATACGTTAAATATAAACAGTGACTATACAGCAAAGTGGATTTCTCATATTTCAGTTTCAGGAGAGAAGGGAAGGCTGTTTTACTCAAAGGATAGTGTGGCATTTAACTCAGAGTGAAAAAATAATACACCCACTGACAATGTGAAAGCAGGTTTCCCTCCCTGTAATTCTGAAGACTTATGCTTTCATTACAGGAAAGCCACATGCCTCTATGCTTGGAAAAAAAAAAGATCTCCAAAATGTAAGCAACTCTGCAGAAGACTGTGTTTTGGGAGAGCAAAAGCCAGCTGGAATAAACCTGTGGTCATGCACAGCTGTTACTCTGACCCATAAGGGAAACATCAGGAAATATCAGAGCACTTTAAGTTCACAAAACTCGGGAATTCCACTAGTAACAGACAAGCCTGTTAATCAGAATACACTTCATACAGTACTTACTACCAAGCATTCCAGGAATGCCTATATAAACACACGCTAGAAATGTGGTGTAATGTTGGGGTATCTGAGTAAACTGAATTTCAAGACTTCCACAACATCGTGACTTCCTTCTCAAACTCTCCTCTCCACCCTACTGAAAAGTTACGGTGAAGTTTAAAAACAAAAAGGTAACACCAACTGCCACCAGAATTCAGGTCACAGCTGTGGACACTGCAAAGTATTTCAGGAGTTTAATACATGAGCCTTCACTGGACTTGTGTCCTGCTTCCCTCTGAAACACTCACACAGTGCCTACGTACAGCCCCTAGAAAGGTGGGATGTGCTTCAGCCAAGAAAGCTAACTTCTTGACAGGTAAGAGTGGGAGGTTTCACATGCCCACCTATCCCCAGCCTCTTCTTCCCTTGCGCTGGCTTTGGCATCCATCCCACCAAAAGGAATGCTAATCCACCCGAATAAACCAGCTAGAAAAACTTGGGGCTTGGGACTTTTTTTTGCTTGGATAATTTTCTGCCTTGTCAGAGAACTGAACCAGATCATGATGTGCTCAGACCTGACAAATCTGGCTGAGTATGAGACAGACACTCTCCCTTTCAACAAACTGTTAATTCAGTTTCAACCATCTTATCAAACCCTGCTTGTGAAAGGCAGGACCCCATCCTGGTCCCCTTTTGCACCAGGCTCCCTCCACACTGGTCTGGAAGCACAAACCCCTGTAGGCCAGGCATGTGGCAGTACCAGACGGATGCACAGAGCCTCTGCTGCAGAGTGAACTGTATCTTGCACACGTCTCTGCCACCCACCAGAAGGCAGCATCTTTGCAAAGCATTTTCAATTCTGAAACAACTTGACCCTCTAAAAACATTCCACCCAAGGGACATCTTCTAACACTTTGCAGACTCCTGTGGAGGGGGTCATACAACCACAGAATTCTGCCCAATTGCCTGAAGAGGAAATCACTTTTGCTTCAAGAATTTGGCAGATATGCAAAGTGAACAAGATATTACAGAGACTATAAAAGGTGAATGAGACTATGAAGGACCTGTCCAAGCATTACTACTCTGCTGTGCAGAGCTCTTCATGCCAAGAGAAGCCATGATGAGAGAGATGTCAGAGAGCCATGACCATTGACACTTACATCAAACTTCTGTCGAACTGAAGAAATCTTTTTCTTTCCTTTAGGTTTTCCAGGTTTAGTTGCAGAACCACCTGGCCATGGTAGAGATCCAGCACCCTCTACAAATTGAAAAGAAAAACACTCTACTCAGTAGATGTTGATGATTTATGGACAGACTGTTCACACAGGAAAACCCTTAACATTTGGTGCCCAGATAAGCCTTAGACCAAAAAATCAACAGCTATGTCCCAGACAAGGGTCTTCTCTGGGAAGAATACTTTTGGCAGCCCTTCCCTTTCTTTGTCAGACTCCTTCTAGCTTGACTTGCTCATGAGCCTTTATTTCATTAGAAATTCCTGTCCATACACCACATGAAAACTTATGGAATGATAATAGATATGAGCACAGTCTCCAAGGAAAGCAACAAGGAATGAACAAGCCATTTGTTCAATCGGGAAGATGACAGAAGCATTACCAGAGGAGGACCTCTGACCAACACCTAGATTAGGTCAGATGCTCACGAGCAGGACTGAGCAGTTTGACTCACTGCATCTGCCTTCACAGCTCCTCACCAGCTTTAGGAAGCTTTGTCTCAGACCTTTGTAAAACATCACAGCTGATAGTTCTTGTTACACTGAGGGGAAAAGGGTGGGGGGGGACCGACGACAACACAGGACTGCAAAAGCTGCTGAGCCCAGGAGCAGGACACCACCAACATGAACAGCAAGCTTGTGACTGACCATTTGGCCACATCACCTTGAGGACACAGCTCAGAAATCTACTGTGTGCTGTTTGACAGCTACACCTACAGCAGGTCAAACTATGTCCTCATAATCATCACACAGCTCTCGACAAGGATAGCCCAGCAGATATCCTGCTGGTGGGTTTACAGAATCTGTGCACAACTCCTCACTGGGGTTTAACACAACACTGCATAGGATGTGCATGTGCATGCTGACACTGAACGAGAAGCACAACCCAAAGACTGGACAGCCCTCTCGTGGCTAGAGAGGCAGCCTCTGCTTTGTGTCACCAGCATCCTCTCTTGGCTTGTACAGACAACCAACCAGCTCCGGCTCCCCTGTTACCGCAAGCTGCCACAGTTCAGCACCAGCTTCACACCAGCCTGCCTGTTTGCCTCCAACTCTCAACAGCTATGTTTATTTAGCTGTAATCAGGATTCATAAATACAGTTATACTACAACCCTCTTTAAGCGAGTCTGGCTGGAAGTCCTTGGCTACATGGAGCTTCCTACGCTCATGGCTTGGGCACAAGCAGTGTCCTTGGTCATGAAAAAACTTCTAAAACATCATTTTGAAGATCAAGCTAAACCAGAGGACTCAGATGAAGTTTTTGAACTGTGAGCTGCTAAGAAGAGTTTAGAAACAACGTGCATAAAGACACAGGTGACATCCAACCTATAAAAGAGTTTAGTAAAAAGTTTAATTATTAGAGAGATGAAAACCAATGGTCTACAACAAACACCGTTGTCAAAATCCACTGGTCAATTATATGAAATTAAAACATAATAAATAAGCCCTCTCCAAAAATCAAGCTGATGTGACTACTCATTACTAGAGCATCACAGCAGAGGCACCAACGAGGTGGTGTGGCAAAGCACTGGGAACAATCACCTCAAGGACCACTCTTGCCCCTCGGGACTTACATCACAGGATCTATCAAAAAAATAAAAGCGCTACTTCTCTCACAAGATGTTTTGCTCTTCACAGACAAATCTTTTCTTCCTCCTCTCCTCCATAGCAGGTCAGACCCCTTATAGGCAGGGGGGATTAGGTGTGTTAAGACCAATTTCAAAACTTTCAGTAAGAGCACATCTCTCTAGCTTACAATGTCACCCCATCCCAGGCCCTTCCTCCTTGTCAGAAGTGTCACACAGCTCTGCCTCCCTTCAGAAAGTATCCCCACCCCTGTGAGCAGGTGGCAGAGACAGAGCGAGCAGAGAGGTGGAGGCAGAAACAGCAACCACCCTTCTACCTGATCGTACATCACAGGTAAGTAGGCTATAGCAGAGTCTTATTTTTTAAAATGCCTTCCCAAAATAGAATATAGCAACTTTTAAAGTAAATGACAAACAGATTTTTTAGGCTTTGACAGTAGATCTGAAAGATGCAGCTTAAATTGAGTCTCAACTGGTACATTTAACAAAAACTTAGCCAGACTTCAACCAAGGAAAAGGTGCGATACTATCTCCTAGTCCCTATTATAACGAGCCCAGGGCCCCTTTGGCTCCTTTTCCAGGTTTTCATATTACCAAGCCTGACTTGCTCTAGATGAAGAAAGCAGAATTTCCATCTGGTATTCTAAGAAAACCATTACTTGCCTTCCTGGCCACAAATGACACGCCTAGGTTGGGTCAGGCATGAAACTGCAGAGGTGTTAGCAGCTTTTATTTAATCTTGCTTACAAGAGAATTAGATGTTAACAAGCCACAATAGCTGCTGACAATGCCTTCAAAGATGAGCAACAAGACAATAATGTTTTTCTAAGAGCTGCTGGATCTCTGCAGGGATGTAACCAGCCAGCCCAGACAGAGGGTGTCGGGTTTTCCTGACATGCTGCAGGCACACAGGAGAAAAGGACAAAGATACAGACACAGACAGCCAGGGCAAAGCAACCAGGCACAGGAAACGGGCATTTTCCCACCCTCACTTATTTGATCTTCAGTTGTTTTGTTGCCCACCCCCACCACTCTTTTTTTTTTTTTTTTTCCAATCTTGCAGGCACAAGGGTTTAGGCAAACACATTCTGACCCCCTCTGCCAACTCACACTCCCATTTTCTTCCTTCTCCCTTCCCATCTCTATGGAGAGAAGTGGAATATGAATGACCTGAGCCTGTCTCAGTTGGCCACCCTTCAAGCAAAGCTTGTGAGCAACCCTGATATAATAAACTACTCCTGCTCTTCCAGCAAGAGTTCAGATTCACTGAACACCTCTTAGTTGGCCTCAGAGTAAATAAATCTCTACATCACCTACTCAAGTGCTTGCAGTTGTCTCAGTTTTATTGCTAACACTTAGCAGTTCAAGTGAGATGCATATTAACTCAAGAAACCTTGCTGACATGATTGGCTGCAATTGTCCAAACATAATTATCCCGGGCTGCATAGAAGGATGCATAGAAGGAAGGTGGCCAGCATCTCTGAGTAGGCGATTCTGTCCCTCTGCTCCAGTGAAACCCAACCTGCAGTGCTATGTCCAGTTCTGGAGTCTTCAGCATGAGAAGGATTAGGTCTAAAAGAGGCCATAAAAATGATCAGGAGGCTGGAACCGCTCTGCTATGGAGAAAGGCTGAGAGTTGAGGTGGTTCAGCCTGGAGAAGAGAAGGCTCTGGGGAGACCTTTCAGTGATTCAAGGGGCTTGCCAGAAAGATAGGGACAGAGGTTTTAGCAGGGCATGTAGTGACAGGACAAGGGGTGATGGTTTTAAACTGAAAGAGGGAAGATTCAGACTAGAGACAAGGAAGACATTTTGTATGCTGAGGGTTGCGAGGCCCTGGCCCCAGGGTGCCCTGAGAGGTGGTTGATGCCCATCCCTGGAAACATTCCAGGTCAGGCTGCACAGGGCTCTGAGCAACCTGCTCTAGTTGCAGATGTCCCTGCTCAGTGCAGGGGGGGTGGACTGGATGACCCTGAAAGGTCCCTTCCAACCCAAACCATTCAGTGATTCTATAAGCTGAGAGAGCAAGCCCATTCGAGGTTAAAAAAGGCTTTCCACTGGAGTTGATGGAATTTTTGGGGGAACAAAAACCCCCAGACATAATTCAGAAAAGCATTTCTGAAAATACTGGTAAAAAGAGAATACCAAAGAAAACAATTTTCTGGTAATGGGACTTGGGGTGGTGTAGCCAACCTAAATCACCATTAAAGCACCCTCTAGTATTTTGGGCAGCATATTTCTGGGAACTTCCTCCCTTCAGGCACTTTAACAGCTCCCCCAGCCACATAAGCTTGATGCCACTCAAGTATTTATGGGTGTCTTTACAAAAATGTCTACAAGGGGAACAACATAACCCATTTTTTTAAGAGGGCAGAGAAGACAGATTTAGGATTGCTCAGGATCCTGCTGCGGCCTCAGTGGGAGCTCAGCAACTGGTCATGCACACCAGAAAAGATAGGAACTTCCTCACCATCACCAAGTCCTAAGGATCTCATGCCACACGGGCTGTTAAAGTGGGATTTGAAGTTTTCAGGACCCACAGCCTGAGCAGATGATGGGGGAAATGGAAAGTGCTCTCACAAAGGGGCACATTCACCCAGTGTTCCCTGTAAGCCCAGGTGGAACCACTAAAACCAGAGGTAGCAATTTTTTTATTAGATGGGTTTGTCTACATGGTTCAAAATACAGAATCATTTAGATTGGAAAAGATCCTGATGATCATCAAGTTCAATGGTTAACCCAGCATTGACAAGTCCACCACTGTCGCAAAGCACCACATCTACACGTCTTTTAAATACCTGCAGGGACAGGGACTCCACCACTGCCCTGGGCAGTGTGACTGTATGTTACAATGACTCCTTAAAAATACCATCCCCAAGGTTTCCCAATCCAAATGACGAAATACCAAACACACATACAACACTGTCCATACTATTTATTTTAATCCAAAGTAACATTTTAAAGATTATTCTCCCTACCTTATCTCTCACATGAAGGTGGAAAGTCCATGCATCAGTAACCCTTGTGATGGTGTGTCAAATGCAAACACACTTGTTTAAAGTTACTTGTTTCCATAACTTATGAAGTAAACACCTTCTACCCAAAAGACAGTGGTGTAGACAAAAGCCCATTAGCTTTCCATTCTTACATAGGAAAAAAAGAAACAACAAAAAAATGAATTAAGATTAAACATTAGGG